>PNEQ01073802.1:0-20149 GCA_003012365.1 Medauroidea extradentata
TAGAGCTGTGGGGCAGCCAGAGCATTGGCGAGTGTACGCAGAGACAGCTGGAGAACATCAAGGCCAAGCGACGGGTGAGTCATACTGAGGTTCACATACGCGAGGGTCGGCATAGAGCTGTGGGGCAGCCAGAGCATTGGCGAGTGTACGCAGAGACAGCTGGAGAACATCAAGGCCAAGCGGAGGGTGAATCGTACTAAGGTTACTTAAACTACACGTTAGAAACAAAATGTCATTTCTTACGTGTAGAGGTCTGAAAAATTCGTGTTTTCATTTAGGATCAAGCTAGAAGCCAAACAACAGTACGTCTGTGACTATTTTGTAATTGTACCTTGACATATTACACACCTTCTAGAGGTCGCTCAGCCAATAATAAAGAAGCAACTTAGTGTAGGACCAATCATGTTGTATATATGTGTCAGCAAGGAACCAATGTGAAACTTCTGTCTGCTGGAGTGATATATATGTATATAATATTCTTGGAGGCTATCCTACAGGTCTGTCAACCTACGAATTTTTTCCGTCTCTTGTTATGGGAGAGTGTGGCATAGGAAAATTTCTGCCGCTAGTTTCGCTGCTGTCGCTAAGGGACAAGAAAACTACGAAACCGTAGTAAAATTACGTTTTCGTCAGTTTGGAAATTACATAAATCATTGCACTTAATTTTAAAATAAAAAGAATCTACCCTCGCTTTTTAAATTATCAACTTATTGTAACTTAAATTTCAGGAGAGCTCTGATTGGTCAGGTTACGCCCCTTACCGATACAAGCGCTCAAGCGGCAGAAATTATCACTGTGCCATACTTTTATTATTGATCTTCCTTACCTGTAGAAGAAATAACCTTAGTCACACAAACAAGGTTTGCCAGCGACGTAGCGCTATAAGTCGCTATGAATGCTTCTTGTAAGTGAAGTGTGACAAGCCACGTTAGCATTACTGGGTTTGTGCTTATTTTATTTTTGGAGTTTAAGAACATACTTCCTTAAAACATATGACTTTAGATATGTAGTAAAATAATATTCCTTGCGTTTAACTCATAAATCCATAACATCAGACATGTAACAATGACGTAGTTAATGCAGACATTATTCTAAATAGTAAATATATGATAATCGGATGAGAGCCATAAGTTAACGCTTACATGTACATGGTAACTCGGGATAAGATGCGACACTTAAATAATTTTTTTAAAGCCATAATGGTTTGATAATTGTGGAAAAATATTACGATAGGATAGCATTTTCGTTGGGCATTTTCATAAGACATTAATGACCCCTAAGTTAATATTTAAAAATGTAATTATTAGTTAACGAAACCTGTATTACTGCCAAGTTACCTCATATGTACACACACATACTGTATGTTTAAATCGGTGACAAATTCTGCAGATATTTGCTAATGTTAAAGAGCTTTAATAACATTTGTCGTAAACAAACGGTGGAAATGTTCTACAAAATTATCAAATAAATGTAATTATTTTAATATCAATTTTTATAACTAAACACCTTGTACCCATATTTTGAAATATAAAATGTCTAGCCTGCATTTAATTCCTACAGAAAAAATGTGTGCTGCTAATGTATATAACAGAAGTCATAGAACAGGAATTTTTGTCGCCGAATGCTTTAAAATTTCTCTCTGTTTCTTAGTAAAGTCGCTAATAATTTGGCATTGTTTCTCTCTTTACTCTATAACTAGGGAAATGAGTACTTCTTAAGTTTAATAACCTGCATGTTAGCATCCACTAACCCGTGTTTACTGAAGCTCCACCACCTGTCTCACTACTAGAGCCAGTGATTTTTGGCGAAAAGAATTTTTGCAACGACTTGTATGAATGCCTTGCGCGCGCACCTGCAAATCTGTTTCTTGGTCATGGGCAGAATACAATAGGACAGAGACGTGACTCATTTGACCGAACCAACCAAAAAAATGTTACCTCGACACCACCCGTCCGTGATCAGCGGTTAGGACCCCGAGATGCTGAGAGTTACAAACTTCTAATCACTGACCAAGAAGCAGAGAAACAGATATGAACATAAGACACTGAAACAAATTGTTGCAGAATTATTTTCGCCAAAATGACTGGCTCTACTCACTACATGTTACTCCCTGCAACAGCAGGCGGTGAATGAACTGGCAGGGCTTGAGTAGCCTACGCATAGGACAGTAAATTCAACATGTAGGTCATTGAACACCTTTGAAACATTCCGGTTCGTGCCTGTAACACAAACTCCTGTACACAACTGAAGTCAACACTGGTGTTATATTCTGAATTAAACGATAAGTTGTTTCTTATATTTAGGAACTTGTAAACTGTTAATTAATTGTACCTAAGACTCTTGAAAGTGTAACTCTTTTTTCATAAACAAGTCAAAAGTTCAACACTTAAACTTTCACCTCAACAGAAGACCTACTAAACAAGCATCGTTCATATTTTATGGTCGCGCAACAGCTGATGCGTTTTAAGAAGCCGCCTTTAATGGCAGTTTTGTAGCAATAAAGTTTCTAAATATAGTCCTTATGACTGCGACATTTGTGGGTTGACTGTGCCGTAAACTTCGGGATGGATGTTGTTAACTCCTAGAATATCTAAGTATAAGTTTTATTGTACGTCTTCATTCGCGATATATTTCAGTCTTTTTATTGCTTGCGGTAGACGTAACCCAGATATAAAAGTCACGTGTCTTGCTTGCATAGATACTTACGTACACTTTCTTTTTTCATATTTATCTTTTATGCTGGCTGTTTTTCATCCGTGGCGCGCAAAATTTACGAGGGCTTGATAAATTAGTTACGAAGAAAAAAACTTTTCCATTAACACCTGCAAACTTTTGAAAGTCTAAGTTAAAAAATAAAGACTAACCTACAAAAACTTATTTCGTAAATATTGTAAACAATTATGTGTGTCTCACTCTTTCAGCTCCATTTAATACCGTGTGTTAGAAGCAAAGTTATATATTTCCATATCAGGAGTTACTCACCACGGACTTGTTAAAGTGTATACTCACGAAGTTGGTAACATTTATTTTGTATAGGAAAGCCTTCATTTTGTTGGTGTACAAAACCTTGCGAATATTACAGTACGCTATGATTTTAACCTCCGACCAAAAAGAAAATGTTATAAGCAGTGGCGGCTCGTGGGTTGTTGGCAGGTAGGGCTGCAGTTGCCAAGAGCTGTACAGGGTTGTGCGCTGGTTGACTCTACAACCACTGGCACGCTGATGTGCAGGTGCCCCTTACTACTGAGTGGTCACAACACATCTAGTAGCCGGCAAATAGTTCATGGTCGTTGGTCTACGGCGCGTTCATCAAGAGTGTACAGTTCCGACTATCTGCAGCCCCACCTGGCAACAACCCACGAGCCGCCACTGGCACGCTTATGTGCAAGTGCCCCTTACTACTGAGTGGTCACAACACATCTAGTAGCCGGCAAATATTTCATGCTCGTTGGTCTACGGCGCGTTCTTCAAGACTGTTCAGTTCCTACTATCTGCAGCCCACCTGGCAACAACCCACGAGCCGCCTCTAGTTATAAGGTTGACTGCTATATCTGTCTGTGGATTTTGTAGCTGCCAAACAAATGGGCCGATTTCAATACTTACTTTATTTTTATTGAAGCCAGTTTCGTTGGAATGATTCTTACCTGCATTTTATGAATGTTTGTCCATCTGTTTAAATGTTATGACCTATATTCTGAAGTGGTGTGAGAATTTCATGGACGTATTTATTGTGGTTTTCCTCACTTCTATCTGGTTGTACGATATGCAAGTGCTTTTTTCTTTTATGTTCTCACTGTTTCTTTCTTAGTTTTTTTAAATCAATTCTGTCAACTTGAATTTTGGTACATGGTAATGTACGTGGACTTTGAATCTCGTCGACAGCGAGATCAATAGAGACCGTGACACACATCTTGGTACAATGACAGAGGCTGGGAGAGAAGTCGGCCATGGCCTTTGTTAAAGAACTACTAGAGCACTCTAGCAGACAGAGATGTAGACGTTGGAACAAACATGGCGGCACACATCCAGGAACAAATATGGTGGATGTCGACTGCAGCGCCTCCTAGCATCCAATGATGGAAACAAACCAGCGCTGCCTTGTAACCAGTGATGGAAACAAACATGACCTCCCCTGCAGACAATGACTCAGGGAAATTTCGAGGGGAAAAAATTCCCTCCTAAGGGTAAAAATGCTCTCAGCCAACAAGTGATGGCCGATACAAGATGGTGGATATGATTTGACATGGTGTATGACGCGACGAATTGATCCAAAATGGCAGACAACATGGCGAATTGTGGCAAACGTATATCGCCCAATCTTACATGTCACAATAAACCACAGTGATTTCTAGGGTATGTTGGTACAAAACATTTTAGCGATATACCGTCACCTCTAAAAATGTTGCGTAATTCTTTACACCAAAAATAACCAGCTTTATTTAGTGAGTAGCCAGTGTGAAGCTACTGTATACTTGATTACACATATATTCTTGGAGGCTAGCCTACACGTCAGTCACACACACACACACACACATATATATATATATATATATATATATATATATATATATATATATATATATATATATATGTGTGTGTGTGTGTGTGTGTGTGTGTGTGTGTGTGTCCAGAAACTAACTCCTAATAAGCACACACAAAGCGAATCCTGGGCTAAAGTGGAGATGAAAATGTTTGTAGCAAAATGTTGTACGAAGACATTTTATGTGTGCAACTTGGCAACACTGCACGGAGGGAGATAGTCCCCTCTTGCGCTCCACGATCAGGTGTTATTTCTTGTTCGTTAAGTTAAGTTAACATAGAATCATGTTTGGACTGCTCAGGATTTTAACCTGGACTAATAATACGCAAGGTCAGAACAGTAGTTGTAAGATAAGTAAGATGTACGTGGAACGCAAGAGTGGACTAACTATATAGTGCTATGTTGCCACGTTGTGAAAGTAAAATGTCATTGTACAACATTTTGCCACTAACATTTTCATCTCCATTTTAGCCCAGAATTTGCGTGGTGTGCTTATAAATACACATACCATTACTTTCTGATCAAGACGTCCCTGATTCGTATCCCGTGTAAAACAAGTAAACGACTAATGCGTGTGTCAAAGCTAGTCGCAATTAACCTATCCGTGGAACGGATAAATGTTTGTGTGTATATATATAAACTACAGATTGTCATCTGACATGGAAAAGCGTTCCTAGTAAGACCAATTAACTTACTATTCTCCGTACCTAAGTTCTGACTCAAACAAATATCATATCATTGCACCTCGCCAGCTTCTAGTTGTGTACAGACAGTATCATACAAAACAACAACAACGTACTATTAATAAAAGTATTATTGCGTGAAAATTTCGTGTATGGTATCGACATACAAAAGACAAAATTAGATAAAAACTTTAAGAATTATTTATTTCCTGTACAGTTACAGTGTATTTCAATATTCCATTGCAATTATCAAGCCAAGACTAACGATCGAATTCAAATAACATGGTACTGACGTGACGAATATATGGTACCTACTCTATTCAGGAAAAATAAACGAGTGATAAAACTTACTTGTAAATTCCTCTTTGATTATTTTCTACGTCTCTTTTGAAGAAAATCACATTTGGTTGAATACCAAACAACCTGTCGATAATTCTCACCACGTTTAGTTCTGGTATTATAAAATATGTGAAATTTTTATTCGTATCATAGCAAGTTTGTTTAATAACGTAGCTCGAAAATGATGCAATGCAATTTCACTGCTCACGTCCAACGTCACACAACCTAATCCGTAAATCTATTGACCATGTAAACATTACCGAAGCGAGAATGACGGAACGAAATAGACCAAGGAATTTTGGAGTGATCGAACCGAAATGGAAAATGGATGTACCAAAAAACCATTGACAGCAGCCACAATATTGACGTGTTTATGTCCAAAAGTACGCTTTAAAATAAATTAGATTAGTTTGTGATACCTGTATGCCAGTACGATTTATTTTTACGGTAGTAATTATTACTGAACTAAACTTTTGGCATTTTCACAAACAAGTATGATAGTATCGTACATCCCTAAATATTGGCAAGTGTACCAAGAAACTCGTACGTTTAGCAGTGCGTCAGTCGTTAAATATTTCGTGAATCAACTGTATGGACGTGTCGTCCGCTAACCATAATTATAGAAACAATTGTATAGTGTCGTAGATTGTGTTTGCAACGTGTGTTAATATTATATATTCGTTAGTAAAATTGTCTTATTAGGGGATGGAGTGGTAAATTTATATGTACATGACAGATAACAAATACCTATTTCTTGTGCAAGATCTCAGTACACGGACGTCGGCAGCCAATGAATATGTTTGTTTATAATCTGATTTGTTTGTTCTAAAACTCAGGTAAGAGTGGAGTATAATTCTGCAGACTTTTGAATAATTTTCTACTTTTCATCCTCAAAAGTAGGAATTTATTCCTTTCAAATGAATCTCAGTGGCACGATTTCAATTACAAATAATCAACTTTTCAGAAAGATGCATTTTTACAGTTCTTCAGATTTCATTATCATTCCCAGAGGAAAAAAATTAATAAACTTGTCCCGTCACGAGAAATTAATTCCCTCTGCCGGCACGCCGTTGATCAGAGTACGTGGAACGACTTATGAACTGTTTGTCGAGTTATCATGAAAGCGCGGATACAGAAAGTTGAGGAATGAAATGAAAATAGAACTGCAGAAATATAGAGATCAAATAACTTGAGACGTGAAAGGAATGTGGAATTTATTGTTAGTGTAGGAAATGATTTAATACACTTAGAAAAAGGACGAACTTTCAAGGAGACCAACTGAAAATACAATCATTAGTATATAAAATGGAGGGAAATAACCATATAAGTAGGAATTAAGTTGTGGAGATCGAATAAAAAAATTACATCGAAGGGAACGTAGCCGTCAAATGGGAAATATATTCAGGTCAGCGTTTGACAAAGCTCTAAGAGAACAGGGAAGCAATAAAGCATGCGGGTTGAATGCAGTTTCTTCGGAGCTACTTAAAAGAAAAAAGCAAAGGAGAGAGAAATGATGAACTGCGTGGAATTCCAAATAAGCTGTATGGGACTGCGATTTTATCGAGACTTTTTTTCAAAGAATATCGAATTTTCTTTGCCAGAGACGAATGTAAAATAGCAAACAAAAGTTGGAGACCGGTCGTAAGAGTATTTTTGCAAAATTACAATGGGAATAATTTTATAAAATAAACCAGTCAACTAAGATCAAGTTACTACAGAAAAACGTCAGGGTACTTTTGAACAGTATTCTCTGAAATTTTATAAGCTTTTGAGTGCTTCTTACGTTGCGCCTAAAACGTATATACATTCCGTTAGCCACTGTTTTGAGTAAGGCTGCAATATGTCTAACAAAGTAAAAAAGCGAATTATGTGTTTGGTGAATAAAATTTCGCTGAACCTTATTGACGTTAACTAGTTTTACTAAAATAAATCCAACTACGTGAATGTTAGACCGCTTTGCAGTGAGTTGGAATTTTTTCCTTCAGCAACTTACCGGAGGCACATGGACAGATAACACTACTGAAAATGTAGCAATAGAAGTAAGTTGCATAAAGATATTTATATTCCAGTTCATAAAACGGGAAAGTTAAAAAAAATATATATAGCAAATTTACAAACAACTTTTACAAGTGTTTATATTGCTAGCTGTATATATTTCCTTTTAATGAGAGTTTAAGGAAATAAACTTAAAAACATCTACTGGCAAATCACAGCAGTATGAAGTCACAATAACATTACTCTGATTGGTGCAGTCAAATGAGATATGTCACGGACCATAGGCACGCTGCCAATAACCATGAAGCAAAGCTGGCGATGTGCACGCAAGACACTGAAACAAAGTGGTGAAGAAATATTTTCGCGACAAAATCGTGGTTAACCTAGAGATGACGGTTTATCACGAGAAAACTTGACTTTTTGCTGGGTTTCAACGTATGTTCATCTTATGGATAGATTACTGGCTTTCGCTTGTACGTAGTGACATTTTATGCCTATCGTTGGTCTGCAGACAGCTACGTTGTGTCAGACGAATTTAATCCTATCATTAGAGGCAAGATTATTTCGCGTATTGATTCTTGGTCAGGTTGAATGCCAATATTGTATACTTCACTACTCCTTCTGTGATTAGACAACACCTGTTTCAACACATCTTTGACGACTGCAAGCCAGTGATAAATAAGGAAACAAGTCGTGGTGGTAACACATGTTACGGTTAGAAGCCAATGGATATTTGACTTTGGCCAGTGTGTGTATAGGTCTGATAAGTCTAGGCTGATGCCAGATGAATACGCGAAATACTCGTGCCTCTACCTATCATACATGCTGTAAGAAACTAGAGTGTTTTCAAGGGTATGTTGGCACTAAAATTTTTCCCGATGTACCATCATTAGAGATGATGGTATATCGCGAAAATGTTTTGTGCCAAGATAGCCTTGAAAACACTGACACAACGTAGCTGTCTGCAGACATCAAATATTACAATATCGGGATTCTTATTGGCTCAGTCAAATAGGCCAACAGCTCCACGTACAAGCTAAAGCCAGTAATCTTCAGGTAAGCTGGACGTGTATTGAAATCCATCAAACAGTCAACTTTTCCCGCGATAAACCATCATCTCTAACCATCATCTGTATTTATTACATGTGTGTGCCACACAGCGAACAAGTTACGTCATATACTTACATTTTGATTTCATATCAAGCAACTATCAAACACCTGTACTTATTTTTTGACGTCTGAGATTCATAAGCCGCATACATTATAACTTTATGTCGATAATAAACGTGAGATAAACAAAGGACGGAATCCATAGATATTAGATATGTGCGAGTTTCCGGATGTATTCTAGGTCAGATGGAGGAACGTCAAGAACATATACTGAACTGTCAATAATGTACCTGCACGAATGTTTTGCACGTTTAATGACTAATAAATAGGGCCACGATTTTGTCGCGAAAAGATTTTTGCCCTACTTTGTTTCAGTGTCTCACGTGCACATCGGCAGTTCTGTTTCAAGGTTATTGGCAGCGTGTCTTTATTCATACACGTTTCTCATTTGACTGCACCAATCAGAATAGGATTATTGTCACTCCGTACGTCTATAATTTGCCAAGGCCAGTAAAATCATCCAATCACAGACGATGTAGCAGAGCTGCAGGTGTGCACATGACGCATCTAAACCAAATGTTGCAAAAATCTTTTCGCCATAAAATCGTGGCTCTACTAATAAATTGAGATTATGATATATCGCTAAAATGTTCTGTGCCAACATACCCTCGAGAACACTCTAGTTTCTTGTGACATGTATGATATACGTCTGTCACAACGTAGCTATATACAGACCAATAATATGCATCAAATATTACAATAGCGGGATTCTTATTGGCTCAGTCAAATAAAGCAACAGCTCAACGTGCAAGTGAAAGCCAGTAATCTTTCCATAAGATGAACGTGTGTTGAAACCCAGCAAAAAGTCAAGTTTTCCCGAGATAAACCATCATATATACGCAGTAATAAATACAGACATGCAGAATTCGCATTATTTTCTGGCAGCAGACCAGACTCCAAATGACAGTAGGCGCCGTCAGCGTGTTCCGTTGGCCAACGATGTCGTGATCTAACTAATTATTAGAGCCCACGATGTTTGGTGAAAATAATTCTGCAACTATTAATTGCAATGCCTTACGTGCACATCTGCAGCTCTGCTTCATGGTTACTGGCAGAATGTATTATTGCACAGACGTGGTTGATTTGACTGTGTCAACAGGAACAAGGTTACTGCGACACCACACGTATGTGATTTGCGGTTAAAACCCCGACACGCTGAGAATTTAAAACACCCAATTACTGACCACTAAGCAGGGCTGCATATGTGCACATAAGACATTGAAATAAATTGTTGCAGAATTCTTGTCACCAAAAACCGTGGGCTGTACTAATGATTAAAGGTTCCTCGGTAGAGTGCCCAACCTCTTTAGGCCACGCTGTCTAGTTTATACTTTTCTAGCGATATTAATTTGTTACGCCTAAACGAGAGCAGATATCAAAAACTTGTCCGGCAGTTTTGTTTAAAATCGTCTTCTCGATGTTGGCTGATCTTTCAAGGTAGTAACTACTGTGGTTTGAGATGATGGTACATCGTGGGAAAACTTGACTGTTTTTGCAGGATTTCAACACACGTTCAATTTACCAGTAGATTGCAGACTTCCGCTTGTACTTGGAGCTGTTACTAGAGATCGGAATAATTGGCGGGTTCACTGACATGTAGGCTAGCCTCCAAGGACATATATGTACTCAAGCTGACAACAGCTGTTCATTAGCTGCTCGCTGACACAGTGAAATGGGCCTGCATTTAGTTACATTGCTATTATTGGCTCATCGGATGTGTCAAATAAGTCGACGGCCAATTGTAAAAGTAGCACTAACTGACAGTTGCTGGAATTATAACTTGTGCGTAAAAGAAAACGCAACATTTTCAGGTCTCTCGCTGTTACCCAATTTGACTGAGCCAATAAGAATCCCGCTATTGTAATGTTTTATGCATGTTATTGGTCTCCAGACAGCTACGTTGTGTCAGAAGTACTTCACCGAATCATTAGAGACACTGGAAAATCGCGAAAATGTTTACGAGTTTACGATAGTCTCCAATAAACTGTATTATATTAACCGTGACACGTGTGAACAGTTTCGGGTCAAATCACACACGCTGTGTGTCCAAGCTGTGCAGTTCTAACTGTGCCAGTTGTAGAGAGAATAAATGCTACATATAAACGATAGCCAATGTTGATACAAAGCATTCAGTGTTACATACATCATGTAGGAGCCTAGCAAACAGTCAACTATTCCCGCGATTTTCCAGTGTCTCTACGAATCATGCATGTTGCAAGAAACCATAGTGTTTTCAAGGGCATGTTGGCGTATAACATTTTCGCGATATGCCATCACCTCTAACTATGGTTTTAGGTAATTATATAATTAACTAAATTGTGGCTAATTCTTGTTAATCGAAACTATATAATTTCTTGCTTTGAAAAGATTAGCTATCGCGGCGAAAACAATTTTAAACATAACTGCCAGGCTGATTTTTTATATCTGCTCTTGTTTAAGCTTTAGAAAATAAGGTTTGTGCCCGGTTGCATACAGGACAGCGAAGTATAGTCTGTCATCAAACAATCGTGCGAATTCCGCAGATCCCTAGAAATAACGTGTAACGATATATCGTTCGTTAACATATCGCAGTACGATCAGTTCGTTATCATACCCCTGGTGTGACTTCAGGAAACCAATTTCTGGCTGCACAAAGAAAGATGTTTGCTACAGCTAAAGTTTATATGTCCAAACAAGCGCCTAACATGTTTTTGAATGTTTCTTGCAATGGGACCGAATGACAAACTGTATAATGTCGTGGACATAATATTTCAATGGCGTATGTCCACAACATAATACAGTTTTGTCAAGCGTCTAACAACTGAATCAACCAAATACTTTGTTTCCTGGCAAATTTAGTTATCTCAATACTAGGGACATTTTGTTATGATAGCAAACCCCATACCTCACACATTTTATATACTTTTCAGATAGCAAAATTTTGTTGGAGCTAACTTATTCTTGTTTCGGCATTTACGAACGTATATTTGTGGTGTTCAGGTATGGCATAACTCGAAAAAAGAGAAAATTGAGTTAAGTAGAGGAGCACATTATAGGCCTACGTGTTAATTTACACGACTGGGTAAAACTATTTAACTTCTATGGCCAAGGGAAAACAAATAAATGTGATTGTTGTTACATGCCATTATGCTCAATACGTCTTCAGACTTTATTTTTCGATGTACTCAAAACTCAATTTTTTGACTTATCTCGCTTTGCCCAAACATCGCATATATATGGTTGACAGTGCCAAACTTTGTTCTCTGTGTGATAATTTGTAGGAAGGAAGAACTCTAGTAGAAGAACAAAGGAGTTGCAGCTGAGTAAAGTAACTTCTGCGAGCTCTAGGAACCACGAAATGATGCATGTTTGGAGTTGGTGAGATAGACGAGATTCGTGAATAAAATACGACCTCGTCAGCTGCACATCCTCTCCTCCTCTTTTTTCTTCTCGACACAACCAATCCCTGGCTCTCTCAAACATCTCCCACCGCCTCTACCCTCCTTGCAGTAGCGATCACGGGAGAGCTCGCGATAAAGTTTGTACTGAATCCCGGGAGTGGAAAGCGCTGCTCCTCCCAGCAAGTCCCGAGATTCTGCGCAACCAACAACTGTTGCCAAAAACTATCGTGGGGTGGGCTCCTAAGAAAAACACGTCATACGCGCAACATAACTTACTGCTCCAGCTTCCACACAGATGTTCCTTGCAACTCTTTATTGCGCACCTATTGTGCCGCATCCTGCCACTTCCCCTTGTTCCTCCGGTTCTGCCATCTCCCTGTTACCCACTCAGAAGTACTGAAGAAATACTCCCCGCCCGCGCTTGGAAATGTACATGCTATGGCACATAAATGAAACTTAAAACACATTTCCTCACTTATCATGGTGGAATCACATAGACGCGACAGGAGCGACACGACAAAAGTGATGCGACACTAAAAAATAACGTTATTGTGAACACTAGTTTGACAGCCGCGCGACAAATACTAAAAAATATTACATGTAAGTAGTTCATTAGCCTCTACATATCAACCTATAGTGTGACAGACACTTATTTTAACAGTATTTTAGTTTTTGTATGATATTTTAAATACCCACTGGCATTTTGAAATATGGAATTAAAGACAAAATTACACATTTGTTTTAAACGGTTATGATTTTCTTATGAAAACCATTGCGAAATTCTCTTAAAACAAATAAAAGCAATTTACTACCAACTCACCAGTTTCACCAACATTTAGGTGCAAAATTAAACTCGATTTCGAATAAAATCGATATAATTTCTTTTCGGTATTCACATCGCGTCCGCCATTTCTGTCGAGCTGACGTCACAGAAACCTTGGTGCTGATTGGTGGACATCTTGTTTTTTTCATATCGTGGTGGTTATGTCGCCTCTTTCGCGTGTATGTGATTCCAGCATCAGTGGCGTGGCGTGGGTGTGTTGCGATGTAAGCATTTCTTTGTGATGTCTGTACCCATTCTTGAGTTGGCTATCGGTAGTGTAGATGCACGAGAGTGATGCCACTTATAATGGGCAACTCTTGAATTTGTACAGATGTCGTAAAGTACAGCTTATCTACTGTCAGGTGATACCAAGCGAGGTGACGCAACGATAACACTTTGGACTCACATTCAGGAGGACCGTGGTTTCCCGATATCACTCCAAGCAAGAGTTGGGATGGTATCTTAACAAAGGCCATGGCTAGAGATGATGGTTTATCGCGGGAAAAGTTGACTGTTTGATAGATTACAATACACGTCCAGTTTACCAGAAGCTTACTGGCTTCAGCTTGTACGTGGATCTGTTGCCCTATTTGACTGAGCCAATAAGAATCCCGATATTGTAATATTGGATGCCTGGTATTGGTCTGCAGACAGCTGCGTTGTGTCAGTGTTTTCAAGGCTATCTTGGCACAAAACATTTTCGCGATATACCATCATCTCTAGCCATGGCCGACTCATCTCCCAGCTCCTGTCATAGTAGCAAGTTGTGTCACCGTCTATATGACCTCGCTGTAGAAGAGACGTAAAGTCCACTTACTTTGCCTCAAGTATTCTCGTTCAAATAATACTTTTTTTGATAAACAGGAATACCTCAGTCAGTATTGTACAAAGCTACAAGCTGGCATCAGTTTAGGAAAATATACATATGGAGCACCTAGGCTGTGTAGCACACAGTGTCTGGCTATACGAAGGATTTATCGCTCTAAGCCACGAGACCGCAGCTCCATCTCGCCTCGCCAGAACTCTACAGCATTATTTTTTAACGCATTTGATATAATACTGATTATTAAAACAACAAGTCTTTAGGTAAAAAAATATTTTGTACCAATTTCTTTCCGTGTCTTACGTTCGTTTCGGCAGCTTTGCTTCATGGTTATTAGTAGCGTGTCTTTGTTCAGACACGTCCCTCATTTGACAGTACCAATCAGAATAACCGTGATTTACAAGTAGAACTCCTAGATAAGCTAAAGTTAAAACATCCAATCACAGTCCGTAAAGTGTCCACAAAAGGCTTTGAAACAAGATGGTTTGGTCCTATGATTTTTGTTGAAAATATTTCTGCCTCACTTTGTTTCAATTTCTTAAGAGCACATCTGCAACTCATGCTTCACAATTATTGGAAGCTTGTCTTTGTGCCAAGTAGCCTCTCATCAGACTTTACCAATCATAGTAAAGTTATTACGTGGCAATACGTCTGTTATTTGTGGGTAGAACCTCAAGACACGTGAAGCTTCAAACATACAATCACTGACCTTGAAGCACAGCTGCAAATGTGTATATAAACCAATGAACCAAAGTGGCGCAGATAAATTCTCACCAGAAATCATCAGCTCTCTAGATGGAGCAAAAATTATTTTCGCGACAAAATCGCGGCTCTGCTGGTTGTATTCGCCCAAATCCAACTTGTTGCAAAATATAAATTATTTCTATGACGGAGCTGTCCTGGTTTAGAATTTAGCAGTATACACTACACCTTGCTTAGTTGTAGCGGTGCGGTTCACTCTACATAAATGATCGTTTAGAAGGGGTCAATTTTAACGTCTGTTTGAGCTGCTACCGGAAAGGGGTCAAGTTTATAGATAATACTCTGTTCCTCGGCATTGTTTGAGTTTCGAACCAAAATCAGACATTAGCGCCAGAATAAATGTGATATTATCCAAACCCCAAAGTCACTAACTGCGGAAGTTTTCTCTTTACTTACTTGTCCATAATCAGAGACCGTGGAATGCCATGGGTTCAACGACCAGCAGGCTGGACTCCACAGTCCTGTATACTATGTCCTCATATACTTGTACATTGTTGGTGCAGTGAGTGGCCAGTTGTACATGTGAATAACAAGGTAGCGCGGCAGTTTGTGGGTGTTTTCAGGCAGGTCTGCTATAGGGCCACACCCATCAAGGAAAAGTTTTAGTAACAGTGATCCAATCGAGAATGTTATGAACATGTATAAGAGTTTGAAATTTAACGTCGCAAAATTTCTGGGTCTCCATCCACAAGAAATCATAACGTGAGTAGCGGCAGTTACATTTATTATTATTTTTAATTGGGCTGATATCTCGTCAACAGCGAGATCATTAGAGACGGTCACACACTTCTACACACAATAACTAGGGAATGAGTTGGCCACGGCCATTCCAGTATTCGTCTGGAGTGATTTCGGGTAATTATCATAAAAAACCGTGTTCAGGATGAGCAGAGCCGGGATCCAACCCCGAGTCTTCCCGAATGTGAGACCAGCATGTTACCGCACCGTCACCTCACTAGGTGCGGTTAGGAGACCGAGTGTTCTGGTGGCAACCTGTTGGCAGCACTGGTGCGGTGGTCATAGCGGGGTTGTGAGAGGGGGACGATGACAGCGACAGAGGGCACCCTGCTGATTGATTCTGCCGCTCGAGGGGTTCCTGTAGCCTCCAACATGACCAGCTAGTGCTGTGATTGATAGCGCCAATTACCTCTCTACTCAGAGACCTGCGTGTGTGCCTGCCTGCACACTGGGTTTGTCCACTGTCACCTCAGGTCAGGGGAGGGCGAGGGTGGGGCTGTATGTGTGTGTGGAGCTGGTGGTGCCTCTTGTTTGGGCCTGCGAACATACTCCCTCCCCTTCTTTCATGCCTCTAATTGATAGGATGTACAACACCGCAGCCGGCTGCTTCTCTAACATTCCCTTAAATCTCTTACTTTTTCCCTCTTCTTTTTTCCTTTCTCTCTCTCTCTCTAGCTTTCTCTCTCTTCTCTCTCTTCTCTCTCTCTTTTCCCTCTTTACCTCTCTTTTTCGCTATATCGTTCTCTATATCTCTATCTTTCTTTCTCTCGCTCTATCAGCCATTAAGGTAGGACATCAAACACCATTGAAATTACTTTTTTTTTTTACTAAGGTTTGTTTTAGAACTCTAATTTAAAATATGTAACCATAGTTCTCTAGTAAAATACATTTTAACACTCGTTAATGTATAACGAGAGACTCAGAAATTTAGAAAGCTCATTTCTAGAGACGTTAAAATTTTAACTCGTGTAAGCATTATGTCATGAACCACGATGTACCTCCTGGTTCAAAGATAAGATAGCTAGACCTTGGCCAGCAGGTCGCCAGGATGCTCCGCCAAGGAATTATAATACCATTAAGGGGGAAAGGTACTATGTCGAGCGGGCGACTGGAAAGCTAGAACGTCAATTAAATCTTAGCTACTCATCAAAATTCTATGAGATTTTTTTGGCGAGTAGATATTTCATCAGCGGACGTTTGTTTATATATCACTACGCGGTAGTACGCTTTACTTTCGAGTAAAAAATAGGGCTTGAAACCACAAAATCTACAAAAATTGACAAATTCAATTTTTATAATTTTTAAATCTGATAATAATTAGGCATCTGTATCTTAATAACCGAATTTAAAAAATACCAACGTAATCAACTTCTTATCCAGAGTTGCATGCTAATATTTCAGTAAAACACGATATTGGTCAACCTGTATGGTTGATTTTATAAACCATGACACTATGTTACTTTCTGATTGGATAACTTTTTACTAAACTCTTCCTACACGACTCTAAACGAATATCAGACCTTAACGAAGACACTCAGTAACTAAGGACCAAAAATTTGGCATACTCATTTCAGGAAACGCTGGATTCTTGAAGAGATTTTAACTAAGTTTGTAGTTGGATCGTACTTCATTGAACATTACTAGCGCCACGTTCTTGTGGTTTAAATATGTTTTCATCATTTAGTTTGAAAGCCTTATTTGCACATCTGCAGTTCTGCTTCATGGCCAGTGATCAGATGTTTAACTCTCCCTTGTATTGGGGTTCTGCTGGTAAATCACAGACGTAAAGGTCGGTAGTTTCGCAAACAGATTTCTGAGCCACTTGGTTTCAGAGCCTTACATGCATATCTGCCGCTCTGCTTTGTGGTTATTGGCGGCTTATCTTCGTGTAGAGGCATCACTTATTTGACTCTGCCAATTAGAGCAAGGTTTTTGCTACAACTCACGTCTGTGTTCAGCGAGTAGAACCCAAAGGCACAGACTAAATAATAATACAGACGTGAAATGACGTGGCGGCTCTTCTGATACGGGCGAGCATCGCCGCTTATTGGCTGCCCGAGGTTGTTGATACCAGCCCCGTGTATGTTTGGTTCCTGTATGTTACTACAGGTTTCCTATTGACCTGTATGCCGGCTAGCAGGGCAACCACCTTAAGCTGATTGGCAGTAGGTGTTTCCGCCATGTTGCTGGCCAGGGAAGCCATGTTGCTGGCGTGTGTGACTGAGTTCGCTTTCTTTCCTGCTGTTTCACTTCTGTATTCCTACATATTCTGTGGCCAAGGCACTGATAAATCACATTCAATCACTGACCACGAAGCACAGCCGCGTGTGTGCACGCAAGGCAGTGAAACTATTTGGTGCAGCGATAGTTTCACGAAAACTACCGGCCACTGTCATAGCCATCTTAACTAGAAGGCCGCGGCCTTATATCTGGCAACACTGTCAGAGGGTCATTTTAACACTTCTTTTGTCTCGCCAACGGCAATGGCTTCCCCTGATTCGCCGGTATGTATGGCACAATAACGAATCAGGTAGAGTCGTTGTCTTTGGAGCGCTAAAATAAGTGTTAAAATGACCCTTCCTGACAGTGTTGCCAGATCTCAGGCCGCGGCCTTCTACTAAAGACGGCTATGGCACTGCACATACGTAAGGTGTCACAATAACTTCACTCTGATTGGTTCAGTCGAATAATAGACGTGCCAATAACCATGAAGCTTGGCTGTCGATGAGCACTAAAACAAAATATTGGCAAAATATTTCCACGGCAAACTCAAAGCTTTCATCTTCACACATTCTGTCGAAAACTTTGAACCAATAGCAAACCTGAATTTAAACGAAAACCAAATCCTAGCCAACCTGGTATCTGAAGAAACAGACTGCTGACTACGGTATCAGCCATTGAGCTGTTGTAAGATGATGCTCTAGAACAGGACTTCTCAATTAAATGTACCTTCGGGCCACTTGCTTCAATTTTATAACTACCAAAAACACTCGGGTGCCAAAACTAAAAAAAAATAAAAATAAAAAAATTATAGGCATTGTACGGAATCATTTAACTGAACTTAATGTTAGTCTAACATAAATAATTGTTAAACGCAGAGTTTACATTGACCTAACTATAACTATTAAGAAATAGCCTTTAAATTACATAAAAACATTTTCGCTGATTTCTGACATTTTTATAGCGTGCCAGTATAAATCTCTCTGCGAGCCACATCTGGCCCACGGGCCGCCTATTGAGAAGGTCTGCTCTAGAATGTATGATATAATCCAGTTGAGTCTAGCAGCCTGAAGCACATTGAACTCGCAAAGTTAAGTCCAAATCAATATATGACTGTCACATATATAATTGGCCACTCGCTGGAGCAGCAGTCACTGATAAGTAATTCAGGACTGTGTGTACACAGGACTGTGAAGTCCAACCGGTAGGTCCTTGTACACGTGCTTTTGTTTTGTCAACAATAAAAAAGACACGAATTCATTTTTTTAAATGTTAAATAATTATTTTCAAGAAAACTTTGCAGTTTTACAATTTGCAAACATTAGTTATTCATACTTTTTTGACAATTTGTACAGTTTAGGTAACGGTTTTTTAACGAGTTTTTCGTGTTGTACAGCCAGGTGCAGTGTTCCACGGGCAGCCACTACATTTCCGCCTTGAGCGCTAACCTAATTCCCTATTTCATTTAACAAAAAAATGTTGGTTGGGAAATGCTAACCGGAACTTCACCGCAGTAGGGTCGGATCTAGCCATGGCAAACTCATTAACGTGAGTCGACATGCTAACCGCATAGCCACGCGCGTTCAAGCTTGCCTTCACCGGAACAACACGCTAACTCGCATTTCTGAACCACGTTAGTACAGTTACTACAATACATCAGGGCCCTGCACTGTGTGCTGAATTATTGTCGTAGGGCCAAGGTTTTTTTTTCTCTCTCAAAAATTAAAGAAAGTTATTTATTTTTCGTTCATGCTTAAGACCATGAGCCACCATTTCTACTGCTTAAAGGATAACTATTTAGTAAATCCTAAACGAGAACAAATATATAATTAACTGTTGCACAGTTTTGTTCAAAATAGTGTATACAATGTTAACTATTTCTTTTTCAGTCAAAATACAAAATGGTTTCATCTAATTATGCGTTACATAAATTGTCATTAATGAACTAACTATCGAAATCAATACAACTTTTGGTCTTGAAAAAATTAGACTACATACTTACGTATGGATAAGACCGCATTAGATTCTCCAATAAGGGATACGCCTCATCTCCCACAAACACATAAGGCAATAATTCTGTAAAACCAGAGCATAATGCAGGTTCTGGAAGCTGTAAAGTCTTGCAATGTAACGCTTCTCCTAAAACACTATTACGGAAAATTGTACTGTCATTCAAGGGACCATATGAACCCACATCGATAGAAGTTAAATTTTTAGTTTGCACCAACAGTGAAAAATAAAACTGTGGAAATCGTGCCTTTGTAATTAAAATACGCAGAACTAGAATTTACCACGTTTCTCATCACCTAAGACGTCAACACAAAAATTATGAAATATTTTTATTTTTCCGTGACGGACTCGTTGTTTTTATACACAAGCCCCTATTAGCTGCTACTCACTGTAACAACAAACAATGAACGAAGGGACGTGCTCGAGTATGTATAGGATATTTGATTCTAACATGCAGGTCATTGAGCTCTTGAATTATTCCTTTCCCTAGATATAAGCCACAACTTAGGACACAGTTAAATTATATAAAAAACGTTTCCATACATAAGTATACAGGGATTTTTTATTACAATTCGTACACATTTAATTTCTAAACACTTTGTATACATGGTAGCATATTTTGTTCCAATATTATGCTCCTCTCTTAAATTTAACAACTTTTAACCA
>PNEQ01073802.1:20249-37289 GCA_003012365.1 Medauroidea extradentata
TTTTTTGTTTGTTTTTTTTTTTTTATTTTTTTTTTTTTTTTTTTTTTTTTTTTTTTTTTTTTTTTTTTTTTTTTTTTTTTTTTTTGCTTTCTAAACAGTATAATGAACAATGTAACAATGAAAGGAGAAAGCGAGTCTTGCTTAGTGACTGAATATGGGTTGGGTTTGGTCGATCACAAAGAGTGCGCCATCAGAATGTAACTCTGGGAAATATGCTGCAGAATCGGCCCTATGCTACATCAATAAAACTTTTGTTGTATGGTGTGCTTAATTTTTTTGTACTGCTTCGTAATGCACAGTTATGTATGAACTCTCGAAAATATACAACACAAATATGGTTTGTGGTTGTAAGTCATTTTCCGCCTGTCAATTTATTTTGTTACGTTAGAAAATAAAACAGCGAATTTTTGTTAAATTAAAAGTATAAATACGAAATTAAAAGTTGAGACACAACACAGCTAACGAAATTGGATTTTTGAGAGCTCAAGAATTTAAAACAAGCATTCCACTGATGTATACTTTATCTTCATAAAACGTAATTTGGTTTCTAAAATTGCAATAAATTCTTTAAATGTTTTGCTGTAAAATGTACTTATTTCCTGTTTATTTCTGAAAATTTTGGTTGGGTTATTACACGCCGGAATTTATTGGAAAAATAATTTGCGTCCATTTATACGTAATTGCGGCTAGAAGGTTCTCCCTCTGAAGTTCAGTCGGTGTTTTTTTATTTAATTTCTGAATTTTGATAACTCAAATAAAGAGTACTTAAATTTTAGTATAATGACGATATATATATATATATATATATATTAATTTAAATCCTGGATGCCAATAATTAGACAAAGCGTTATTTAAATGCTTAATTACGTAAGACAAGGCCGACATTATTCTAACGCTGAATGCCAATAATCCAGTCAGATATAATTATATAGCCGATTCCTGGTTATTAAGTAAAACATTATTTAAAGGCTGGCTGTCACTAGTAAAACACAACTTTTTACTGAAATGATTAATTCTGAAAAATCCAGTTCTGCGTTATTTAAACGTTTAATGCATTCTGTGACGTAAATGTACTGCACTGGAAAATCCTATTGGATACACCACAAAGTTGTAGAATAAGAAGATATTTTCAAACATGTTGGAACATTCAGTTGCCCTTATAAATAACAAGTACTGTGTCAAATTCAAGCGTGATTTAAGTGCAGCTGTTCTCACTGTCTCAAAATGTAGATATTCTGGTTTTATGCAGTTTACTATATACCTAGAAAAGTGTGTATTTTATGACTTCAATGTGTTGTTTTTTCCTCCCTGCATTTAGCCTTTAATTATTTTGCAGAGAAGAGCAGAGGAACAGCATTAAAATTATTTTTACGACGAAAATGGCGACTAGAGACTCCCGTAGGTCGCTAGCAGGTTGTTTATGTGCTCACATTGTTACCAACATTCGCCATTACAGCAAAAAGTAAGGGCAAAATACATACTGCGCTTTATTTTTAAGCTCAGAAACATGTTGGTACCGTTAACAGAGTAAAACCCCACACCCCTCACCTTTTTATGGGGACGTAGAAAAATTTAAAATGTTTTGTAGCAAAAAAGCAGATGCATAGCTGCTTTAAAAGTGACAAACATGACCATCTCGAATGAACGTCATCACTAACGCCTAGAGGCACCTAATGTTCGCAAAAAGAATTTTGCAACAGATTTTTTTAACAATGCAGGTATTCAAAGATATTCAAAAATTTAAGTACATTAAATAAAAATAATTACAATGGTATCAATCTGTAGTTTAATTCATTTGCTTTCACTATACATTATTTGATTCGTATCGTTTGAATTGTTTTTACTTTGGTTAAGTAACGAAAATATTCAAACCGCTACTTTAACGTCAGCTATACTTTGTTTCATATAAGTTTGCATCAATTTTACAGCAACTTATGGGCAATAATTTTTAATATTTAGTGACTTGCTGCACAATTCAAGACATTTTAACTCTAACATGAACCTGAGATGTTCATTTCAGCATTTTTACTGGAAAATGTGTCTTGTGTAGTGTCATAAATAACAAAATATTGCGAATTATTGCCCATAAGTTGCTGTCAGATTTATCCTAACTTATATTAAATAGATAATAGTACTAAATGCTATGGAACTGAACAATGTTTTATTTGTGGTAAATCACTGTCAATGAAATGTATAAGTGTTGGACATAGTATATCGTGCAGTTATCAGATTACGAATTTTTCGGTGCAGAATGCCCTTAAATATTTACTTATTATTATTTTTTAATTCCTTCCACATGCGATCTTGCTCGTTGTCACCGGTCCACGCTAAACGTCGACTCAAAATATAGTATCAGCTAGGACGCACTGTTTATATCCCCCCTCCCTTCACTGCAGACCCGGTGGTTTTGTCGATATCCAGCGAGCCAACCTTTGTTCTTCTCTTCTTGTTTCGTTCAGCGATGATAAGATCTTCGCTAGCCGGGGTCCGCGCCGCATATCAACAGACACTGCTGTTTTCATACGATCCGTTGTATTTCAATTTCACTCGGGTTTAAGTGGCACTATAGCGCGCTATCCTTAATTATAAAACCTCACCACAGCTGTCCCCGGCAGTAGGCAAACGAAGAATAGTACCATCTGGCTCAAGTGGGGAGAAATTTATCAAATAAAAATTTTAATCTGAACGTTGGCATTTGTTTGTGTTAAGTCTTCACAAAGTAATTTATAGTTAGCAATAGATCCTCCCATTTTTACTTCGTGAAATGGCTGCATGAAAAATGTGCATATTCTGTGTACACGTCAGTCATATTACTTAACGACTATATATTCCCCGCGACTTAGTTCGCCTGGTTTTAAATTTAATCCCATTGTGAGTAGTGAAATGTCTCTGTGAGTAGTGAGAAATTTCAGTCCATAAGTACCCTAAATTGTCTTAAGAAGTTTGTAAAGAATGTATTTCTTTGTAACGTATTTTCAAAAACTAACTTTTTTTCAACAAATATAAAAAATTTTAAAAAATACTAAAATTTTTGGACACTCCAAATTGCATATGAGTAGTAATAGTAATTGTGATAATACTAAAAGCTAACAATGATAAATTACTTTCTGTAACAAAAATTTTTTGAGAAATCTAAAATTTGCTAAATGATGCTAAGATTTAAGAAACATTTTCAAAAATTAAATTTTTATTAATTTCTTGGGGATTCTGTTCTCTACCCTCCCCCTATGCCGTCACCGCACTCCCAATGCAATACCAACACAACTAAAATACCTACATTTTTTAGTTGTGTATGTAGTGAAAGAAACGATACTTTCTTTCCCTAATGCAATAGTAACATAACCAAGAAAATCATTCCAAAAATTAAATAAAAATGTTTTGCTTTTAGCATCTTTAGCAAGTAACAGCAATGATAAGAGCCAAGCCTAACAATTTTAGTATTTATGCAGCTTGAGGAAAAAGAGCAGAAGTTATTTTTCAGTGCAATACCAACACATAATGTGTTATGTTTATATTACACTGTAAAAATCCAAAAATCAGAAAGTATGTATGTGTGATAACTGCATTTATCTCAAAATGACATATTTTGAGTTATGTTGGTATTGCATTAGGTGTGATATATATATATATATATATATATATATATATATATATATATATATATATATATATATAAATGTGTGTGTGTTTGTACAAACACATCACGTTTTGGTCAGAAACCTTCGCAAGCACACGCACAACTCAACCGAATTTCACAGAATTTTGATAATTGGTATTGAGACGCATACGTTACAGACATTTATAAGCCTCGTCGCTTTGTACCAAGCAGACTTACGTTACTACAACAATTAAATGCTGTTTTAAGACAAGCACGTGAACGTGCAGCAGTTCAAATCATCCTGTCAAGGGAACGAACCCAAGGTACTCTCTCTCTCTCTCTCTCTCTCTCTCTCTCTCTCTCTCTCTCTCTCTCTCTCTCTCTCTCTGTCTTCAAATACAACTTGCTACGAAATTATATCGGAAAACTGAGCGGTGTAATGAAAGAAAAAACTTTGTGTATTTAGTTACCTATGCGTGTTGTACTCCACTGTCCTATATGCATATTTATTTATTTATATACTAGCTGCCTAGACAAACGTTGTTTTGTCACATAAATAAATTAAAAATATTTACTAAACAATACCACTTAGCAGTAAAAAAAATAGATAAAAAATTATTCGCAGACCTACCGAATGTATATACAAAATTTCATTGAAATCGGTTAAGCCGTTTTGGAGGAGTATGGAAACAAACACTGTGACACGAGAATTTTATAGAGTTATACATACATACACACACACACACTCATGTGCATTGTCTGTTGTTCCCGTGAGTAGCAGCTAATGGATAAATGGTCGAGGTTTGAGTATATAGGACATGTACAGTATGTCAGCAGTTTCAGTGCTACGAACGTAAAGTTACGGGTTGTTGCAGGCCATTCTGGTATTTCCTTACTGATGTACATCCTTGGCCCTCACAACAGAAGCCGGTAACCTCTACGGAGCAGGGCGAAACAGAATGTGCTGCCACTCATGGTCATGCTATGAGGTGCACATAACAGTGTTACATTGCTTGATGCGTAAATTATGAAGCGTCAGGTACAGTAAGGAGGAGCAAATACCTTATATCCTGCAACATTAACCAATAATTGCACCGACATAGCTCAAAAGTACTAACACCTTAACGTACCATCCCGAGTATTAACATTGGTTTACACTGTGTTGCACAGAAGACGCAGTACTGTACTAGGCAGTGTCATTTCTATACTCTGTTTCATGTAAGATTGGATAAATTTGACAGTAACCTACGGGCAATAATTTTTAATATTTTGTGATTTGTTGCACAATGTAAGACATTTTTAGCTATAAAATGAACCAGAGATGTCCTTTTCAGCATTTGTACTGTGAAGTTTGTCTTATGTAGTGACACCAATAACAAACTATTACAAATTATCGCCCATAAGTAGAGCCCGGAAAATTTCGCGGATTCAATTATCCGTATGCTATAATCCATACTATACATACTCAAGCCCCGACTATTCGTTCATTGTCTGTTGTTCCACTGAGTAGCAGCTAGTGGACAAATGGTCGGGGCTTGAGTATACATAGGATGGTTGATTCTAACATGTAGATCATTCAATCCGAGAAATTTTTCGGGCTCAACCCATAAGTTGCTGTAAAATTTATCCAATCTTATATGAAATGGCGTATACTCGTTGACACACCGTCACATATTCAGCTTCACGCGCCTCCGACGTGGTTACCTGTTCGTATTGCCAAAGCCGAGAATGTACAACACTGAACAAGTGTCAGCAAGGTTTACTAAAGTCTGTCACACGCAGTCGTACAACGTAATATTTAGACTTTTGGTCAAAATATTTTTTACCGGCTTGTTTCATTGACGTATGTCCACCTCAGCAGTTCTGCCTCATGGTTATTGGCAGAGTGTCCATGTGCAGTGGCGTCACTCATTTGGATGTGCCAATGAGAACAAGAAAACTACACCAGCACTTTCAGTAGCGAGTTGTGGTCGTGTTCCGAGGCAAGTAATACAAGATCCGACTATACACGTAGAGCATGTATGTGTGTGACTGGAGAATATGTTCCTCGCGACTGGAGAATATGTTCCTCGCATCTTACATGCTACTGTTTGTGGACTGCGCATGTCTCTACCAGTCAAATTGTTCTACATGCAGCAGAGAATTGTGTATAGTCACTGCCGATAACCGCTTGCCCTAGAACACTTCACGCCTCGCTTCTGCCAGCACTAGTCTGTTAGAACCCCAAGATGTCGAGACATAAAAAAATTCAATCATTAGAGATGATGGTTAGAGATAATGGTATTACGAAAATGTTTATTCCAACATGCCCTTGAAAACACTATAGTTTCTTGTGACATGTATGATTTGGTGGTATACGCCTGACACAACGTAGCTTCCTGCAGACAAATAACAGTCATGACGTGTAACAATAGCGGGATTCTTATTGACTCAGTCAAACCCAACACACAGTCAAGTTTTCCCTCGATTAATCACCATATCTACCAATTATTTACTAGGAGAAAGAAGGGTATCGCGGTGGTCGAGAGGAAAGGCGACCCCCCGTGGCTCAGTTGGTTGAGCGGCCGGCTTTGGTGCGGGGGGGTTCTGGATTCGATTCCTAGCTCTGGCTGGGTGTAAATTTGTGTTTGTCCATTGGGTCTCAAAAATTGTCACTATACAAATTGTCTCACGAAAAGTACTGGGGTCACGCAAATTAGGTCACATTAAAGGGGGGAATGTTTGGATGCAATGATGATGCGGAAGCTTCCGCATCGCCACTGCACCTAACATTAAAAAAAAAAAAAAAAAAAAAAAAAAAAAAATAGGTCAGACCTCTCGCCTCCCACCAAGGCGATCCGGGTTCGATTCCCAGCGGGGTTGTCCCCGAATTTTCGCACGTAGGAATCGTGCCGGATTATGCCGTTGGTCAGCGGGGTTGTTACTCGGGGATCTCCCGTTTCCCCCGCCGTTTCATTCCGGCGCCGCTCCATACTCACCTTATGTCACCCCTCCCCAACACTGAAGACCTCGATGTTAAGTGCTGACCAAAGTCTCTCACTCACTCATTCACTAGGAGAAAGATCTGCAGAAGTGCTCGTAAGGTACTGAAACAAATTGATTGAAAACTATTTTCAATCAAAAATCAGTTGTTCTAGTAATATTACGTGGTCATGCATTCAGAGAATGTAAGTCCTGCAAATCTGGATCAAGTGGTCTTAAATTATTACTTTCATTTATTAGCTTCGATAAATTCCACGATTTTCAATTAACTTATTTTCCATTGATCTATATACTACAGCCCCTTAAACTTGTGCGCAACGTATGCTTCATGCTGTAGTGCTAATACATATGTAACTTTTATTTAGATACGGTGATATACCGCGAACATGTGCGACTATCCATTTCCAAAATGCTCTAGTATCTTGCTGAAGTTTTGTTGGCAGCTCAGTTTTTATACGGCTTGGAAGTTAATAGACGAATATGTCACGTTAGGAATAACTGTAACGGGAATTACTTGTGCTTATTTGAATGAAGACGTATCGTGACGTATGAAATCATTTAATAGAGGAAATAAATCTCCAGGCATTCTGAAGACACGTTGGAACGTAAGTCTACTTTAACCCGCGATAAATCACTATCAGTATTCGCATTATTCATTGCAGTTGCTGAATGTGCACTGTATTAAAAGTTAGGATAATAACTTTTTATTTATACGTATAATACTGCAATAAATTGCTAATGCAGAAAAATACTGCATTTCAATAAATGAACAAATACACCCGAGTAAAATAAAAACAGCTCGATATATTAAAGAATACCTACCAGTAGAAACCCAGATTTTAATAAAATAATTATATACCGATTCGTTCCAGTGCGTTACGTACACATCTGCAGCTCAGGTTCTTGGCAAGTGATATGGTGTATCAGTAGAGACGGCACATAATTCGCTGGTTCACTGACTTGCAGGATAGCCACCAATAATATATATGAACTCTAGCAGACAACAGCTGTTCATTAACTGCTCGCTGACCCAGTGATATGGTCCTTCATTTAGTTACATTTTTGTTACTGGCTCAGAGACTTCCAGTAACTGTCATAAGAGTCAATGGTTAGGGCCCGGTAGTTTGTGCGAAAAGATTTTTGCCCCACTTTGTTTCAGTGTCTTACGTGCACACCTGCAGCTCAACTATATGACTATTGGCAGTGTGTTGTTGTGCAGAGTTGTTATTAATTTGACTGTGACAATCAGTACACGGATAACTGCGACACATTATGTCTGTGATTTGCGGGTTCAACCTCCAGACGCTGGGTGTTACGGCAGCCAATCGCTGACCACATGCACGTAAGGCCTACAGGGCCCTACCAATGGTCAATTTCCAGAGGCACGAGTACTTCTCGTATTATGGCAACAACCTAGACTTCTCAGCCCTATAAACACACTGGCCAAAGTCAAATATATATAGCCTTGTAACCGTAACACGTGTTACCACCACGACTTGTTTACTTATTTATCAATGGCTTGCAGTCGTCAAAGATGTGTTAAAACAGGTGTTGTCTAATCACAGATGTGTGTAGTGTAGTGTACATTATTGGCGTTCAACCTGATCTAGAATCAATACGCGGAATAATCGTGCCTTTATCAATTGCGAATGTAACACGAACTTATAGTAGCTGAAATTATAGCTTGTTCCCAAAAAAAATAAAACGCAAATTTTTCAGGTCCCTGTGTAGTAGAGATGGTGGTATAACGCGAAAATATTTTGTGCCAACATACACTTGAAAACACTATAGTTTCTTGTGACGTATATGATTGCACAATATACATCTGGCACTCCGTGCGTTTCTGCAGACCAATTAACAGGCATAACAATTTACAATAGCGGGATTTTTTTTGCCCAGTCAAATAGGGCAACAGCTCCACGTACAGGGAAAAGCCAGTGAGCTTTTGATAAGCACAACGTACGTTGGAACCCAGCAAACAGTCAAGTTTTCCCGCGATAAACCACCATGTCTATGTATAAGGTATTGAAAAAAGATGGTGCAAAAATCTTTTCGCGAAAATCATGTGTCGCTGTTCATGTTATAAATGTAAGGAAAGGAAAAGTTTGTCAGCTCAATTACCTGAATGTTATCCGCTGCCATAGCATGAATACTCAAGCCCCGTCTAACCGTTCATAGTTTTCTGTTCCAATGAGAAGCAGTTTCCGGACAAATGGTCGGGGCTTCGGTATACGCAGCACAGATTCTGGCATACAAGTAATTTAACTCGGGAAATATTCCTTTATCTATCTATGGGAAATATCCCTTTATCTATATATGGGAAATATTCCTTTATCTGTGGGAAATATTCCTCTATCTATGGGAAATATCCCTTTCTCTATCTGTGGGAAATATTCCTTTCTCTATCTATGGGAAATATTCCTTTCTCTATCTATATGGGAAACATTCCTTTCTCTATCTATATGTGAAATATCCCTTTTCTCTATCTATGGGAAAAACAAGGATGTTTGGTAAAACAACATTTGCAACAATTTGTATTAATGTTTTCCGAGCACTTCTGTTGCTCTGCTTCGTGGTTATTGGCAGAATATAGTAGTATAGAGGCGTAGCTCACTTTACTGTACCAATTAAAACAATGTTGCTGCGACACCACTCGTCTGTGATTTGCGGTCAAAACCTCAAACGCTAAAGGCGGGTTCACAGTCACACTTAACGTAAGCACGAACACACGCACGTACGTTAAGTATTAGAGGTTGGATTCGCAACAACTTTTAATCTAAACGCGCGCGGAAATTGTTTAAGACATAACAAAATGTCAGTAATTGATAATCGTACTCTAATTTTATTTTTTGAAGCGAATTAAATAACTTATCGCCGCATAATAAATTACTTCTCAAAATAAATCAATATTTAATTCAGTTTTACGTTTGCATATGCTGCATTCACAATCACCACTTAACGTAGTAGGAAGTGTGGAGTCTGGTAGTTCTATAGTAAAAGGTATGGGATGGGCAGGATTAGCGTTATGGTGGTGAACTTCCAGAAGTGTGTTAAAAGTTGGATGAGCTATCGACGGTGATAGAGGTGCATGGGGCAGAGATGGTTGTGGCAGTGGAGACCTGTCTGCATGGGTAGGTCGGTGTCAGAGAAATCTGTAGGGCTGGGTTTATGTTAAGTATTAGGGAGTGGATTCACAACAATATTTAATCTAAACATTAGCGGAAATTCTTTAAGACATAACAAAATGTCAGTAATAGATAATCGTACATTATTTTTAACTTTAGAAGTGAATTAAATAATTTATGACCGCATAATAAATAATTTTTCAATATAAATTTATATTTAATTGAGTCTTACATTTGCATAATATGCTGCATTCACATTTGATGACTTTAGTATTCATTTAATGAAAATATTGTAGTCTTTCTACAACAATAGGTATGTACCAGTGGTTAGTACCACAAATTTCTGAACGTAGTCCAAAGATTAAACCAGTTCGATTTAAAATTAGTCTTGCTTGTTTGATTTAATCGTACTGGGGTTCCATTAGTTTTAACTCCTGTTGATGGGAGAGTTCGTGAATTAATAACATCTGTATGATGTTACGATTATACGATAAATGTATTTGATGGTAAGGCTATTCGATCATCTACATCTATAAACGCAAGTTATTTATATTTTCTTGATTGATTATATGTGAATCAAATTCTATATCATTTAAATCTGTATATTCTTATTTTCAATATAGTTGATGCCCAACTGCTTTAGTTGTTATTGTTGAGTACGTACGCACTCTACGCGAGGATGTGAATGCTAGCATGTACACTCGGTGTTTCTACTTGTACACGTACGTACGAGCGTACGCTTTGTGGTGGTTGTGAATCCAGCTTAAGAGTGTGTGGTAGATAAATAAACACTAAACACATCTATTGATTCCTACGCTTTTTTTCGAAGTAAATATGGATAAAATACTCATTGGCAATCCTAGACAATGGTATTTGCCAACTTTATGAGTAAATATTTGTCCAGAATTTCTTATTCGTTACGCGTGATCTCTTCCGCCGCAGTTGAATGCACGAGGTTCCGGCGTCAGAGATTGTGCCTCAGAAGTTGGTAACACTGGAAACAATTATGTTTAAAATGTTGGCTAAAACTCTTGTCTAGGCTTGCTATTGTTTAATTTTCGCAAATTGGCTTCAAGAAACCTACAGTTACAGATTAATGCTTTTAGCGTTGGATTATTACCACGCCATCTTAAGAGTTGAGCAGATGTGCACAGAAGGTATTGAAACAAGCTGTTGCAAAATTATTTCCACCAGAAATCACAATCGTTATGTATGTTATGTTTTGTAAAATTGGCTGCAGGTGGTGAAGATGATGATAGTGGTGGTGGTGATCTTCGCCGTGTGTTGGCTGCCCTTCCACATGTACTTCATCATCACGTCCGTCATCCCAGAGATCATCAACGCCACGTACATACAGGAGGTGTACCTGGGCATCTACTGGCTCGCCATGTCCAACTCCATGTACAACCCCATCATATACTTCTGGATGAACGCCAGGTGAGCGAGACTAAGGTCCATTCATTCTACTACAAGTTACATAGAATATGTGTTTTCTTATGGGAGATCTTGGTACATGGAACATTTCTGTTAGTTTCGCTGTTATCGCTAAGAGACCAGAAAAAATACGAGACCGTGGTAAAATTGAATGTAAATAGTCTTGAAAATTACAGAATTTATTTATAAGGACCCCTGGTTTTCTCGAAAAGAAGTTCGCCCCAGTTTGTTTCAGTGCCTCACGTGCACATCTACAATTCTTCTTCATGGTTATTGGCAGCGTGTGTATGTGAAGAGCCGTATCTCATTAGACTGAGTCAATACAATAAAGTTCCTGCAACACCACACGTCTGTGATTTACCGGTAGAATACCTAGGCTCGTGACAGTTAAAATATCCAATCACTGACCACGAAGATGTGCACTAAGGCACTGAAAGAAAGTGGGGCAGTATTCTTTTCGCAAAAAAAAAAAACAGTCGTCCCTAGTTATTTAACTTAATTTTAAATGGAAAATAAACCTATTTCGCGTTTTAAATTATCAACTTTATGTAACTTAAAATTTACGGAAACTCTGTGATTGGTCAGTTTACGCATATTAGCGATACTAGCGCTCAAGCAGCAGAAATTTTCCCTGTGTATAACTTTTAACATTGATCTTTCTTACCTAGCGAGACTCAAAGCCATTACGAGAAGTAACCTGCTGGCATCAAGTACTGTTTCTCCATCACCTCACCAGGCATTGTTGCCAACTAGTTTGAAAGTGCATGTACTGCAAACCTTACAAAATTATACTTGTTTTAATGATTTTAATTTAAACTACGGCAGGAACTTTTTCCAGAAAACTGAGAACAATATCAGTTAAGGGGGATATATACCCGCCATTTTGGAATAACGGTACTTCTTCATTTAATTTGGCCTATAAATTTCGCCATTATGTTTCACGCTTCTACAAGGCAGAAGGGCGTAGCTTCTTATATTATATACAGTTGGCATTGCTCGACTAGTATTGCTTATACTATTCCTGTGATAATTCATAGGAAAAAATTACTTCCTTCCTCTGAAAGGTTACTAGTCAAAAACTAATCAAAGTAGTGAAGGTGTGACAATTTTGTAACACTTAATAAGGTGATGCCTGCGCCATGTCAGATGGGAAATTCTTATAAGTTTCGTTGCATACAACTTACAGCGAAAATTAAAAAAGTCGAAGATGTCAGGTACTGGTCGCCCTTAAGGGAGTCGCCTAGCTGTGCGTTAGAGGCTCAGAAATGACGGAGCTACAAGGGCGACCTTGAAGCGAACATAAAGTTACTTCTTTATTATTGGCTCAGAGCTTTCCAGAAGATTTAAGATATTTCAAGGACAAATTGCGAAAGTAACACAAACTTACAGTTATTTGAAATCTTGCTTGAGTACAAAAGAAAGCGCGAATTTTTGAGGTCTCTATAGTTGTAGGTATTGTCATCAGGTTTTTCTCGACAACCAGGTTATATGTAGAGACCCAGAATTTCCGTGAATTCGTTCGAGAAAATGTATATTTCAAACGTATGTGCCTTCACGCCTATTGCTTTCACATTTCGGTTACTATTATTCAGATTCAGGCCCCGTTTATAGGTTGACTTGTGCCCTGGGCAAGTTAAACCTTACGGGATTTAGTTACTTGGACATACTCCATTGTGAAATGAATGACTGTCATAGAAAACTAAACACAGTAGTTTTCCAGACAGACAGAGTTACGACGTTTCGGGAACTGGAATCTGTTCTCGTCATCAGGTAGACACACAGGGTAGATTAGTTTTCTTTGACAGTCATTTATTTCGCAATGGAGTATATCCAGGCAATTGAATCCAGTCATGCACTCCCATTTCACAGTTCTTTCAAAGATCTTAAACCTTACCCCCCCCCCCCCAAAAAAAATAATTTTATGCTTTATGAAAGAAATTGTAGATTGTCTTACGTTGCCGAAAACTGTTGGTTAGTAGATTCAAGGACTACAGTACGTCACTAGTACCGTAGTAAGTTAAATACTAGAGAACGTGATTTATCGCGAGAATGTTTTCTGCCAGCGTATTCTGCAAATCAGTGTAGCAACTGCGCCATGTATAATTGGCCGGCGGTTATGTAGCACAGTCCAGTTGTTTACTGACGAATCACAGACGTCCAGTAGTAGCGCACAAGAGTTATCATTGGCACAGTCAAATTGGGACTCGCCAGTAACGAAATAAAAGCCTCAGAAATGAATACATTACATTGAGCCTAGCAAACAGCCAGCTTTTCCCGCGATAAATCACCTTCTCTAACAATTACTTAAAACAGAAATGATGATTATGAAATATAAATAACAGTAGAATAGTATACTTACAATAACAAATTAAGTGCATATATTTTTCCTGCCTTCTGATTTGACAAGTATAAATTATTCTATCATATAGCGAGTTACACACCACGCTCTTAGTTAGCCTCTGGGCTATTACACAGTCTGCCCAGTTTTAACACGGGGCCTGCTGTTATTTAAACTCTTCCTTGAGGTCTGTGAACCAATAGCATACCTGCATGAAGACACTGACTGACTCCTGAGCTACCTTGTCAGAAGTACAACTGGCCACTCACTGGAGCAACAGACGATGTTTATTTATTTATTATTAACGTCCAAATTCCGCTCTTGGCTGTTTTACAATTGGTACATGTTTACAATAAATACTTCTTACATGATAATAATTAATACCATTACACTATGTGAATACAAAGGGTAGATTATGGCAATAATACATTTAATGATCGATATGCTTAAAGATAGTTACTTGAAAATTACAGTTGTATCAGTTTTTCTGAGTGTTACGTAAACTTGCAGATTATTTCTATTTTAAACATCTTTATGTGGATTGAGATTGGTTCTGAAACAGAAGGGGCTGAAGGTCATCCCTGAAAGCATGGAGCGAAACGTTTTTCAAGTCCCCTAGAAGGTAATTCCAGATTTTACCAGACATGTAGATGAACGAGTGCTTGTTATTTTATTTATTTTATTTTATTTATTTTTTTTTTTTTTAGAGGTAGTTGAAAGGAATTTTTATTCCGGCTATTGTGGTTATGTATAGAGGTAAATTTACTGAGCTTATCGGATAAATATTTAGATTCTTGTGTATCCAATATTTTTTTTAGTTGTGTGGTAAAATGATACGTTCTTCTGTTATCCATATCCAGCCACTTTGATTCTAAGAGTGAGTTAGTTACGTGGTCTCGTCTTTTAAGATTGATTGTACAAGTAGCTGAGGGCATTGTGTACACAGGACTGTGAAGTCCAGTGGCGTGTGCTGAAAGTGACGCAAGCTAAGCTGAGTGTATTCCCACCTGCACTTTTTTGCTTCTTTATTGTACGCTTCAACTTTCAGGCCTAGTTGTTTATAAGCATTTCAGGGTAAAGTGAGTACTCATAAAAGCCCTGCTAAATTTCCGTTTACAGCCAATTCGTGTATTTCACACGCTTAACAACTAACGACAGGACGTATCTAACCTCTCTGGACACGTCACTTAACGTTTGCGCGAGTTAGATAAATTAAGTGTTCGGTAGTAACCTATCTAGTTTGACAAAATAGTTGTTAATGATATAAAATACAAATATGTCAATTTCAGTTGCTTTTATTTTTGTTTTGTATTTGAATAGCGAAATATACGGAACTACAACCAGCAGTTCGCTGCCAACCATACAAGTTGTAAGGTAACTATTTTTTATGTTGAATTATATGCAGTAACGGCTAGTGGTATTTTTCAATGGTTAAACCTTTAGTGCTCTCTTTATCCCGAGCGTTCTATACAATAGGTCGTTCGGGATAAAGTGAGCATAAAAATGTAACCTATGAAAAATATCACCAGCCGTTACTACACATAATTCAACATTAACGATTGTCATCCTACTGTTCGTATGGTTGGCAACGAAATTACGCAGTACAGTTCCGTGCATTTTCCTATTTAAATACAATAATGCTTAAACAAAATCAACCGAAATTGACGTAATTATATATTATTTAGCCCTTTTTTAAAATTAAACTAGGCCTGTATAGGCACCTACCGACTGCACATACATGTCAATGAACCCGCGAATTTTTCCGGCCTCTATTTACAGGGGATCGGCAACTCTACAACGGAACTTTCAATCATTGGATAGAAGCAGTCTCCGCGACACACCGCGAAACTGTGGCCCAACAGGAGACGTAGAACAAGACTACACACACTTTAGGATTCTAGTCTAACACCAGAAAAATAAAGCGACATCCGGACGTTCCTACAAAAAAGGAAACCTTTTCACATCGTGTTACATTTCGTGTACAGCTGCCGTCGCCAGTGCCAGTTGGTGTTTATGAACTCACAGAGACAAAACTTAACTTTCTTTTCGAACCATAACAGTCCATTTATCATGGTGTACAGTTGCGCGTGCGATAATTACAAAAATACGAGTAAATAATTCCAAGCTGTGTACAAGATGTCCTTGAAATCTGTGAAGAAGTTTTTGGTACCGTAAATCGGGGTTACTTTGAACCTGCAAAGTAACTGTGATGCTCAGTACAGTAGATTCGAGGTCATTTGATGAAGACAATTAAATGGTGTCTAGTCGCATCAGGGGCTTATACAGAAATTTTTTTCGGGTTGGAGAGGGGGGGGGGAAAGAGCTGATTAGTATTAGTATTGTCACGAGTAGTACATCGTTCACAGGGCACAGCAAAGGATAGTAAAATAAATAAGTGTATAAACTATTAATGGAAACTTACCCATATATATAGGCCCTACTGTACATACACTTGCAGTATATAAACATCATAATCATATATATTGTGAAACAGTGTAGTTTAAGTTGTTACAATTTAACTCAGTAAACTGGACTTTAGTTTAGCTTTTCACCAAAACATTATATTATACTAATCACATAACACAGTACATTCATTTCACTATACTACTATACACTATACTATGTTTCAAGTCAATTAAATGTCCATTAAAATCCAAACATATATGGCATATATGGCAAACCACAGCCACATGACGAAAATAATTTAACTGTTAAAAAGGTAAATTGTGGAAAAAATAAAGAAATTTTTTACACTCAAATAACTACTGTAGAGTATACGAATTAAAAAATTCCATTATTCCAATATACATTTAAACAAAAAAAAAAAAGACAGAACATCACACATCAAAGCACAAAATTAAGTTTTCTTGCTTTACCACAGTTCACAAACTTACTGATCACAGCATCGTCAGAAATGTGAATAACTCTATGAATGGAAAGCAGAGCAAGTCCTTCAAGAAGCGATTCTGAAACAGAGCTCCTTAAATAAGTTTTTAGTCTCCTTAGAGTAGAAAAACTTCGCTCTGCTGTTCCAGTAGAAACTGGAATCACAGCCAGAATTTTAATAATTTCATGAACGTTTGGACAAACATCTGGATGTGACTCACACAAAGCACCTATTGCAGTAGCATGTCTTGCACTTTCATTAAATAATGTCCATTTCGTCTTTTAGTTTGCATGAAGTATATCTAGCTTTTTCCCCAACCTAACCCAACCCAACCTAACACAACCTAACCCAAACTAACCCACCCTAACCCAACCTAACCCAACCTAACCTAACCTAACCCAACCTAAACTAACCTAACCCAACCTAACGTAACCCAATCTCTAACCTAGCTAAATTAACCAAACCTAAACCAAGCTAACAAAACAACCTAACCCAACCTAACCTAACCAAACTTAAACTAACCTAACCCGACCCAACCTAACCCAAACTAACCTAACCCAAATTAACTTTACCCAACCTAACCTAACCCTTAACCAAAAACTAACCCAACCTAATCCAACCTAACCTAACCCAACCTAACCCAACCTAACCTAACCTAACCCAACCTAACCTAACC
>PNEQ01073803.1:0-37198 GCA_003012365.1 Medauroidea extradentata
AACTGAAGAATATACCTCACAAATTAATGTAAAGGATGTGTTAGTAAATTACCAGATTTGGTTCAAGAATATTTTATTACCTTCAGTTTACGTTCAATACCACTATAAGCAGCATAATTAATTATTCATCCAATAAATTTCTCCACTTTCAAAGTGATCTTTGTTTAGTAATTATTATCATAAGTTTTCCTTGAAAAGATTAAATGTGTTCTATGTTCTGGTATATGTCACAACACTGGTTATACACCCAATGCTTTCACACCATTAAATAATTCTTTTTACACAACATTCTAAAAGACACAAAATTCTAAATCACATTGAAGAAAGAGGGGACATTTTGGAGGAAATCAATGCAAAACTAACATAAATGGTGGAACAGGATATGAGCTATTGGAAAATGATCCTACAGAGAGTGGTTGTTATCATAAAAGCCTTAGCATTACGAGGATTACCATTTAGAGGCTCAGATTGGTTCTCGTAATAATGGAAATTTCATGATGATGCTTAAAACAATATCTCAGTTTGACCCTTTTTAACTGATCATATCAGGAAGTGCAGCAATCCAGGAAGTGGGAAATCTTCCTACCTGTCATCAACAATATGTAATGAGTTTATTGAGCTCCTGGTGGAACGAGTATTGGATGACGACATTTCTGAAGCTAAACTATCCAAGTACTTTTCAATTATCGTTGAATCTACTCCTAATGTATCACATGTCGAGCAATTATCAATTGTGTTACGCTATGTGAAACTGAATTGAGAGCAATTTGAGAGGTTTACAAAGTTTTCGTCTAATGTTGGACATACATCTTTTGATATGTTTAAGGATGTGAGCGAAACTTTGTTTCACCTCAGGCTAGATGTTTTTAAATGTCGTGGGTAATCATACGATAATGCTTCGAATATGTCTGGAATTTATTCTGGACTCCAGGCCAGAATTCTAGAAGTAAGTCCTCTAGCGTATTATGTTCCCTGTGCAGGTCACTCGCTTAATTTGGTAGGAAGTCGTGCAGCTGATTCTTGCCTAGAATCAGCTTCATTCTTCAGCATGCTTCAAGAGATTTACAATTTCTTTCGCAGTTCAACACACAGATAGGCAGTTCTTGATAAGTTCAAGAGTGCGTCGCTAAAAGTGAAAAGCCTATCAACTACTCGAAGGTGTGCAAGGTATGATGCTCAGAGATTCTTAAAAGAAGAATGGGATGCAATCATCTCTGCCCTTGAGGAAAAAGACCAAGAGCAAAAAAGTGGAACCTGAGCTGAGGCGAGAGGATTAATCTCCAAATTGAATAGGCTCGAAACTGCAATCATGACACAGACTGAAACAAGTGAGCATATATGTGCAGAAAATTGATGTAGATGTTTTGGCAATAGTTGAAGTTCTCAAGTCACACATTAAATTATTCGAGGAGCCTCGGGAGCAGTTTGGTTTGTATGAAGAGAAAACTTTAAAAGTCGGCAAAAAGAAAAACGAGCAAGATTACAGACGACCGACCGTGAAAAATCTTCAAGCAGATGAGACCCGCGATGGAGAGGTAGTTTTTTCTGGGAGAGACAGTTTCAGAGTGAACACATTCATTCCTATTGTTGACAACATGAAAGAAGAAATGGAAAAAATGAATGATTGTATATTGATATTTTTCTGAAATGTTTGCTCCCATCACAAAAATGTGGACATTGACCCCTAAAGAACTTGAAAAGGAAAAAATAAAACTTGTTCAACTTTTTAAGGAAGACTTAGAAGTGTCAGTTTGTGATGAACTACTTCACTTCAAATCTAATCTGATTACAAGTATGGCTGAAGAAATAAAGCCGTTGTCACTTTGCGAATGGCTAAGAGGAAATGTAAATGGTCTGAAAACTCTCTATCAAAATGTGGATAATTTCTTTGAATGTTTCGTGCAATAGGGCAAATTGACAAACAATACAGTTTGTGGATAATTTGTTAAGAATGTATGTTTCCACGCCTGTTACAAATGCATCAGCTGAGAGGCCTTTTCTTGTTTGAAAAGGATAAAAGATTTTCACAGATCGACAATGCAGGAGGAGAAACGTAACTCTCTGGAACTTCTCTGCATTGTAGCAGGTTTGACTCAAAGTGTTGATTTCAACAGCACCATTGAAGCACTTTCTTGGTCCAAGGCACGAAGAAAGAAATTTTGTGAATGGAATCTTTTGAGTTGAACATTTTGTATATGCGTAATACTTATATAATATGTGTCAATGTTTCTTTCATTGTATTGCTTTATCATACCCGGATTGTTTAACTGTGTAATTAATTTGACATACTTTTTTGAATGAAGCAATAAATGTTAGAAATTTGTGTTAACCTTGAGTTGAATGTTAGAAATATTATATTTGTGTAATTTTTCTGTACTGCTTTTAAAGTATTGCTTTTTCAACCGTGAACTGAATGACTTTGTACAATGAAGCAGAATTGACTTACTTTTGAATTGAAAATATTCTTGGTTTCTGATGTTTCAATGTATTAGTGAAATATATCATTCAACGTACCTTTTCAATGAAATGTATAACGCTATAGTTTTTAGCATATCTTGTATTATAGCATTTTTGCAGTATCCTCAACATTGTATGGAAATAACAAATACCGTGATGGATGATAAACTCCTGTCTGAAAATACATTCTTACTTGCCACCTGCGCTGTATCGTAACTGGGTTTTCATAATAATTTTTGACGTTTCTCATTGTAGAAACGTTACATTTAACTAATTGTGAAGTTTTCACACATTATTGTGAGATTGATTGGCTGTTGATAGTTCAGTATGTGTATAGAGTGCAGAGTAACGAACATAGACAACACTTCACAATTCTGTGGTTTCTAAGAGTCCCTCACTAAAAATAATTCAATTAGCATCAAACACAAGACTCGAGTATAACAAGAGATAAGCAAGGTTTAATTTAAAGTGATAATAGTAACGTGTATTCTTTTTCTCGCAAAAATGCTTCCACTGACTTGAGAGTGTAACACCGCTACAGAGGACTGCCACTCGTTTGTTCCAGGACAATTACGTGCATCATCGCAAATCTTTCCAGTGTGGGCGGCTACACAGCTATCTCCTCCCACGTCAGAGTGCTACAAGAAACGCAAACCCGCTTTCCTCTTAACTGAAACGCAACCCGCAACTATGGTATTTTGTGTCTCTAACACGAGAAGCAGAACTATCACATTTAAAATACTTGTAAAAAAGTTTGCATTTTTAAATCGCTATATCGTCTCCTAAATATTAAATCAGTCAACGTACCACAAACATTTCCCCACGACGTTGTTACTGAAACAAATATTACGTAATCTGCATGCTTGATTTTAAGTGCGTTCACGTGGCAGAAATTTATAATTTTATATTTGCACGGCATAGTGACGGAATTTACCACATGTGAACATTTTTTTAACTCTCATAGTTTCCCTTGGTGACAGGACCGTCAACATTTGCAAGTAATGGAACATAGTAATAACAAAAACCAAGTGTCTTACTAGAATGAAATAATTTACACTGAAATTACATATTATGGTCAATATACTAAAATATTTAAAAAGACACAACGAGATGCCTCTGTACTTATAAAAAATATGAAAATAATGACAATTTACTTCATTTATGGCAATTTAAAAAAAATACAAAAGGACTGTTGTACGTTTTTAAAAAAGTGTTTTAGCCTATTGCCCATAAAGTGAGAGTGAGAAATTTTGGTCAGCGCTAAACATTGAGGTTATTAACACTGGCGAGGGGTGACATGAGGTGAGCATTGAGCAGTGTCGGAATTAAAGGGCAGGGGAAACTGCAGATCCCCGAGAAAATCCGCCGACCAGCGACATCGTCCGGCACGATTCCCACACGCGAAAATTCGGGGACCGACCCCGCAGGAAATCTCCTTGTTGGGAGGCGAATGGTCTGACCACCTCTATTCGAGTAAGACACTTGGATTTTTGTAATTACTATGTTCCCGTAACTAGAAAATTCTGACTTTGAAATGCAGCTATGGGAAAACAATGAGGGCTAAATATGTTTACAAGTTGAAGATGTGGTCACAAGTAACGTCTATAAGACGTACACTTTATCACGCAAATATAACATCGTGCATTTTTGCCTTTTGAACACCCTTAAAGTAATCTTGTTCCGTAAGAATCATATGACTGAGATAGCTAGCTTAAAATGTTATTTTTTTCTCAGGTTTATTGGCGTATCGTTCAAACGAATGTACAGTACATTACTATTACGTTGGATTATTTTATACGGTCTAGGGCCACGATTTTGTCGCGAAAAGATTTTTGCCCCACTTTGTTTCAGTGACTCACGTGCACATCGGCAGTTCTGTTTCAAGGTTATTGGCAGCGTGTCTTTGTACAGACACGTTTCTTATTTTACTGCACCAATTAGAATAAGATTATTGTGAGTCTGTATGTCTATAGTTTGCAAAGGCAAGTGAGAGTAAAATCATCCAACCACAGACGATGTAGCAGAGCTGCAGGTGTGCACATGACGCGTCGAAACCAAATGTTGCAAAAATCTTTTCGCCATAAAATCGCGGCTCTATCTGGAATAAACATTTAAGAAGATATATTTAGTAAAGTCGAACGTACGTTGTTCTGCTGTACTGGACAATTTCAATTATAAACGTACAGAACATAAATGCCAAAAATTGCATAGGTAAGTAAGAACAAATGAATTAAAACCTGGAAACGAAGTGATCTTGAAAATGTAACTATTAATAGGAGCCAGTAAAACTAACTTAAAAAAAAAACAATCTACTGTTCAGTATTTTAATATCTTAAATGGGGCGATTATATATGTTTACCAGACGGTCAATGCGTTGCAACAATTTTCTTCTGCTTGTTTGTAAATAAAATTAACCTATCAGTTTCGAAAATTGTGCTTTTTTTATTCTTTTTGTTCGGTTTTTTTCTTCCTCCGCATAAATAAATAACACTCTCATGAGATCAATAAATAAAGATTTTTTCATAGTTTTAAAGTTAATTTTGTCAACTACTTTAATTCTCTCTTCAGTGCCTGTAAAACAAAGTGAATACGATTTCGTTTACGCTTATTTAAACTACATACTTTTGTGCAGTATCAAGGTTTGGACATTTTTTTGCTTGCAAGCTAATTACAAGCACGGAATTCACCTATCTTCTTTGAAATTCGCGTAGGCACTCAGGAAATTCCCTTAAAATTTTAGTGCAATACAGAAACATTTTTTTTGCATGGGTTTAGGGTCCCAAACCACATCATCTGTATGCAGAAAAAACGAAAACTTCCAGCAAAACTAAGGTATCCCACAGAATAAAATAGTAGTTGAATGTGGCGCAGAAGTGACGGCAGTATGCGGCTGTCCTGAACTAACATGTGCACAGAAAGTTGCATACAACCAGGCGCTGCTTTCACGCCTCCTTCCATCTTCATTTTGTTTCGTCATTTTAAAAAAATGTCGTTTATGCAGTAGCTATGCTGTGGCTTCAGGTAGTCTGTATGGTATTATTATAGGGCGAAGCAGTGCAATTGTAAAACACTAGATTCGCATTTCAGGAGTGCCGAAGTTCGATACCCGACCCAGGTATCTTGGTTCCGGTTTTCCATGGCTATTCAAAATCACTCCAGGTGATTGATATAATGCTACCTAGTTCTAAAACACAAAATATGTTCTCCCCGTTACCTGTTAGTGCCTTTGGTACTGTCAAAAACAATGTCGACGAGATGCAAAAAAAAGTTAAAGTTGCATGAACATTTTCAGATTTGTAAGGATTATTTTTGTAGTTTAGTGACCTAGCATAAAACGGAGTGTAATAAAACATGAATAGAACTGGAAAATAATTTTTGTATACTTTTTAAACAGAATTATTTATATATAGACTAAATATTAAATATTGGGTAATTCAAGTTTCAAGAAATGGAAGTATATAAACTTGCCAGAGTCAACCAATAAATAACAGCTATCGCATTTTTGTTATCAACGAACAATTTATGGGAAGTTGAATTATCTGGTTTAGAACGAAAAAACAAATTTTCGCCTGATTTTAAAATGGGACAGATAATCTCATAATTAAAGTTGACTATATATTTGCGTTTTACTCACCTGCCGTATATTTAGCTCATTTTCGGATTTTTGAGGACATGTTTGGTTTCGAAAGTTTGCTCCTGTAATGTTGCTTGACATTGCGTTGATCATTCACAATACATAACACCAACTGCCTTAGAACTTTCAAAATTAATTGAAATTATGTAAGCTGAAGCATATCTATAACCGGGGTTGGGTAACTGCACACATTAAAATATCATTTGGCACGTGCGCCCTAATATTCCCGCCTATGCATCATCTTACTCTCCAATCGATCATTTACTGCGTTAATAGTAAACCTCCAATCCGTATTCAACTTGTAGTGGACTAAGGAATCCTGATTGAAATGTTACTATTAACACGCCCTGACTGGACTGAAGTAGGAGTGGAGTGACTCAGCCGGACTGAAATGAACGAAAACAACGTGGTCGCCATTTTGAATCGTTTCTTTAATTATTTACGACGTTAGAATCGTCCCGGGCGAAACAAATAAAACGGTTTACTGTTATAAAAATAAATAGAAGTGCAAGGTAAATTAAAATTGTGAAGTTTAAATTCAAATAAAATGTATAAAAAATGTTCGTCTCTTGGATATCGACAGTCTCTTGTTCTGAAGTTCAGTGTTACGCAATGTTCAGTCCGGATTCGCTCCATGTTTACTTGTCAATATGGATCATAAACGTCAGTTTAAACACTTTGCAGTCCACGTTCACTTTACGTTCGCTCCGTGTTGAATCCAGTCCAAGTTCAGTCCAGTCCAGAATTTCAGTATAAACGTATTAATCGAGGCTCGCCCTTTCAGACGAAAGGTACCAACGGCGAAATAAGCTCTCCAATTTAGGTAGGGGCAGGTAATTCCTTTACAAATTTTAATTTAATTTTATAAAATCTAGAAGCAAATATTTATACAACAATATTTGACCAGCAGGCCTACTTCGTGCCCATTCACTATTGTTTTCGTGGCCCTTTCCAACGTTTATGCGGGGGAGGGGTGGCAATGTATACCCTACCCCCCCCCCCAACACCAGTTACGCCACTGAAAGGTACAGCGCTGGCAGGAAAAAAAGCGTTTCCGAGCAGACCCGCCCTGCTAAACGTCCACTGGTTAGCTGCACGCACACCAGCTCCGTACTTAACGAGGCCGCGGACGACGAAGTAATTTGCGAAGAGTGGAAACCGAGATACCAGGTGCGTGCGTTCGAGCCACGGGTTCCTGCCGCACGCAGCCGCCGCTTGTTTGTTGATGTCACGAGGCTTTCGTGTCTGCCTGCCTCAGTACTTGACTGAAGTGACATATATAGGGATGGTGGTTTACCTCGGGGAGAGCTGTCTGTTTGCTAAGTTTTAGTTTAATGTGTTTATTTCCCACCTTTCGCTACTGGTGAGCCTCTGTCTGACTGGGCCTGTGCGCTACGACTGGACGTCTGTCACCGTGACACAAGACCAACGTCCAATCACTAGGGACAGGAACATATCGCGAATTCCATGACCCGCATACAAGAATCAATTTTCCTATGCATACTCTAGTCCTGCCTATTCGTTAACTTGTCTGCTGTTCCATGTGTTGGCTAGTGGGAAAATGGTCGGGGCTTGAGTATACATGTTATTAAAGATTGTGGTTAGAGATGTTGGTATATCGTGAATATTTTTTGTGTCAACATACCCTTGAAAACACTGTGGTTTCTTGCAACATGTATGATTGGGTGTCATACGTCTGATACATAGGGCCACGATTTTGTCGCGAAAAGATTTTTGCCCCACTTTGTTTCAGTGACTCACGTGCACATCGGCAGTTCTGTTTCAAGGTTATTGGCAGCGTGTCTTTGTTCAGACACGTATCTCATTTTACTGCACCAATCAGAATAAGATAATTGTTTATCTGTACGTCTATAATTTGCCAAGGCAAGTGAGAGTAAAATCATCCAACCACAGACGATGTAGCAGAGCTGCAGGTGTGCACATGACGCATCGAAACCAAATGTTGCAAAAATCTTTTCGCCATAAAATCGCGGCTCTACTGATACAAAGTAGCTGTTTGCAGCACAATAACAGACATCACATATTACAATAGCGGGATTCTTATTGGCTCAAACAAATTGGGCAACAATTATACACACAAACGAAAACCACTCATCTTTTCATAAGTTGAACGTACGTTCAAGCCCAGCAAACAGACAAGTCTTTCCGCGATATAGCATCATCTCTAATTATGGTTAGAGAGGATTGTATATCTTGAAAATGTTTCGTGCCAGCATACCGTTGAAACCGCTGTAGTTTCTTGCAACTGTATGGCTAGTTGATATATACCTGACACGATGTAGCTGCTGCAGACCAATATTGTACATCAAATATTACAACAGCGAGATTCTTATTGGCTCAGTCAAATAAGGTAACAGTTCCACGTTTTGATATGCTGAATGTACGTTGAAACCTATCAACCAGTCAAGTGTTCCCGCGATAATTCATCTTCCCTAATAATGGTTTATCGCTGGAAAACTTGACTGTTTGCTGGGTTTCAACGCGTATCCAGCTTACCAGAAGATCACTGGCTTTCGCTTGTAGGTGAAACTGTTGCCCTATTCGACTGAGCCAATAAGAAACCAGCTGTTGTAATATTTGATGCCTGTTATTGATCTGCAGAATGCTACGTTGTGGAAGACGTACATCACCCAGTCATATATGTTGCAGTTAACTACAGCGTTTTGAAAGCTATGTTGGCTTAAACCATTTTCGCGATATACCATCATTTCTACATATGATAGTTGATTCAAGAATTCAATTCGATTTCGCGAAATTTTCCTGCCCCTACTAATCACACGAGGCGCAGAACGCTAGACTGATTTGAAAAATACACTGGCAGAAGATATTCTCGAGATTTTCATCATCTTTATACACGCACTTATATCCGCTGACCATTAGCGCCAGTGTAATTTTTGACTATGAAATTTCCTATGGCGCAATTAGTATTCTGTATCAACAGGGGTTCGATCTTCATATCCTGCATCGCTGCCCAAGTAAGTGATGGTAGATAAACATTTTCTTTCCATAATTTTGTGTTTGATTAATGATGATTAAGCCTTAACGAATTCGATATATATATATATATATATATATATATATATATATATATATATATATATATATATATATATTATTATTAGCATATTTACAAGGCCTCCTTTATCTTGGTCTTACATTGGCAACTAATAAAATAGAAAAAATATTATGTACTTGAAAAATATTTTATTTCAAAATTGTGTTCATTACAACAATAGTACAAGCACATATTTTCTATTTTTTTATTACTTTCCACCCGTTTGTTTCGGAAGGGTTTTTTAATTTCCAACCCCTATCTATTTCCAGTAACACCACCAAGCTAGCTGTAAGTGAAGATAGATACAAACGATTGCTAATTCCATTATTATATTTCAACAGTCGGCGAACAAATGCTTAAGTCGTTCTTCTTGACTGAATGTACAACTTTATTTCCATCTGAGTTGTAATGTGCTGTATGAATGGAGCAGGTGAATAAGAAGTTAAGTGTAAAACAGTCAGGTAGATTTTTCTGGGCTAACTTGAATATTTTAAGTTGGTAACTTGATGAAAACGGAAAATATATAATAATTTAAGGTGTATTTATTTCTTCTAGTTATTACATGATGCTACCCATTCATTAAACAATTTTAGTTTTAGCAAGAAATATCTACCCTACTCTATGTGAGGAGGGTTAAAGTTAATTATGCGTATCGATTTATAGATTAATTATTTTATCATATTCCTTCGTCATTTTCCATTTTACTTACTTAGTCAATAAACAGGAGGCGTAGCGGAGCAGGGCGGAAAGCAGAGTATTTTTGCATTAGAGGTGAAATTACATTTATACTTGGAAATCTAAGTCTCCTCTTAGCTGTTGTGTATTAGCATACTCCACTTTGGTACGTACTATTAGCTGTAATTTTAGCAAATGTTTTCCCTTCAGTTAATTTATATAAAAGTTTCCTTGCGACTGATAAATATTAATAATTTGTTATTCTGAGTAGCAAGCGTCTGATACTGTAATTAAATACATTTATAGTTAATGACTGTTGAGAAGACATTAAAAGTGCTCAATTACCATGACTAGCTTAAAAGCACTATTATTTCTAGTAAACATTTTATAAATTAACTTGCTGGTACCCGCGACTTCGTTCGCAGGGTTTTAAATTTCTTGCTATAATATATTTGAAATTTAAACAAAAAGTATTTGAAAGCATTAAACGGTGCAAAATTATGATAATGGTAATTGATGACCGGTTTTAGATACGTTTTGAAAAAAAAGTTAATTGTTTCACTTAGTTTTTTGGGTACCCGTTCTGTCTCTCTACTAGTTTAGCTCTACCCCCTTCCCCCCGGAAATATAATTTCTTTTGACGGAAATCTTCACAGGCATACATACACAACAACTCACCGAAGTTTCATCACATTCGGATGAATAGTATAGGAACACAAATAATAACAATAAACAAACATTGATATTAATTTTTCTTCGATATTTATTTGAAATAATAGCAGTAAGTAAAGCAGAGTGTGTAGAGGATTGGTGGGAAGTAGTATGTCTTGGCAGCGGCATACAAAATTGCAATATATAAGTTTAATGAGAGGGGAAAGTGATCCTGTACTTCTTGTCCCTCTATCAACGAGGATAATTTAGAATACGTATTTCTGGACATAAAAATATTTAAAGTTTGGAATTAGATATACTTTTCGGCTGTTTTTAGTTATTGTTTTCTTGTACAAGTTTTTTGACGTGTTTTATATGCTCTGCACCTTATTCAATCGAATATTTAGTCCAGAACTCGTTATTATGTATCAAAATGTTTCATTAAATCTTTAATTAGAGTAGGATAACTTTCTAACTCTGTGGGTGGGATAAGGTATTTTGCTATTGCGGAAATATGCTTAATAATGGAGTGCAAGTGCAATCGAGCTTGCGGGATAGAAGAAATGCTTTCTTCCTGCACGCTAGTCGAGGATGGCTTACTTGATAAACTGCCTCAAAGATACGTACGAAAACGCCACACACTTTCATACTTCAATCACAATCGGTATTCGGACTCGAGAACATGCTATCTCGAGGAAGGGAACGTGGGACTTGACTACGTGGAGCAACCGAGAGAAAAGTTTACTAGAGGACGGATTAAACCTTACAGTAAAAACCGGGTGATAAAACTAATTAACGCCATACTTGCTAGTTTTTATCACATTGCATTGGCGCAATAAACTGAAAACGATTTTAACGGAATGCTATAAAAAAATTGTGACTAAGATCAGTCATACAACGCACAATTCTGTGTAAGAGTTTCGAAGAATAATGCACCGTCCGTTCCCAAAAAATACACTGCTTGGTTTTAGTTTATTTTTATATCTAAATTGGCGACACTTCCGATGCAAAAATCTGAAAAACTATGATGAAAATGGTTACTAAAAATTATGTACAAAATATTTTTGACAAAACAATGTCGAGATTCTTCTATATGAAGATTATGTTGTTTAAAATATATATTTTCAAAATCACTGTAAATCTGCCGGCCGTAACTTTAATACCAAAGAGAATAAAAACAATGAAAACTTCCAGAACATGGCTTCCTGATCACATTTAAATGGAACGGCGAGGTTACTGGCACTCCGTATCCCGACCGTTGACCTGCGAGCGGAGAACGACGTAAACTTCCAGGAACGACGCCACAATTGATTTTTCTTCAGGACCTTAGATAAGCATGCCGCGCCGAAACTATGTCCGGGCTGACTGTGCGTGACACGGCTCTGCGTTCTCCTGCACATGAGTTATTACTGCACATACAGGATGGCTTTGAACTGAGTACAGGTATTTTATTGGATGGCAAGGGATGTTATTGCAAATATAAAGTGGGGTTACTATGCTAAATTACTAGGTAACTGTGCACCACACATTTGGTTTCAAGTGAAGGTTCGCAGACTGTTTAATTAAAAAAGATTTCATCAGCCACAAACTAAAAATTTTGACGTGAAGGATACATAAGGATTTTTTAATGAAATTAAAATTTTTAACGCATGGAGGTGTTGCCAAATAACCTCTGTCGGTAACGAACTTTAGGCTGTAAATGGTATTTACGTTACGGAAAAATAAAAACGCAATACACTGCAATACACAGTCTTCAAAGGCATGCTATGTGTTTCATTATCAAAAACAAGCATTTTTTAAGTTTGGAAAATGCAGCCAAATACCTTTAATACTATGCAATAAACTATATAAAATGGCTACCTTTATTGCAGTTATGTTTTGTTTTCAGTTTCCTAAGGATGTATTTACGACCTAATGTTCATTTTAATAAAGGACGCGAACATCCTATCTACCAACACATCCGCACTCATTTCAAGGACATCATGTGAAATTTACAAAACCATTTATAACTCATGAACCATTTACAGATATACATCGGATAACTAAAAATTTATTTACAAAACAATGTGTCATAGTAACATTATTATTGAAAATTGACTCTATTGAATGAATTTGATTTGCTACATTTGAGTTTCAGGACATAAGTATTTATTGAATCCAGGTATTAAACAACTTCTGTTTATTGAACCTATATTGTAGCCTACTGACAGGGTCCTTTAGGTTGTAAAGCGCACTATTTCACGTTAGTGTTTTTACGGAAACCATAAAGAATAAGCAATTTTACGAAAGAATGTTCATGGGTTGTTAGAACTCAGAACTCTGGCTTTCTAATTCTGAGACGTTTTAAACGCATGCGCCCAATATATTCAGCCATTAATATATAAAATGTTTTATTAGTGACTGCAAAAGTGGCCTTGGCACATTGTCGTATACGTCACATAGTTAAAATGTGCGGTATTGTAACTTTACATGGAAATATTATGCTCTCATACATCTGTTATTACTTAATTAAGCCAGTGGTTAAATAAGTATTTGTCACTGCGTTTGTAAAAAAATATATAGCGTGCACCTAATGAAGACTTCAAAAACTTTCATACATGAAAAATATTAAATAGATTAAGAATGTATGAAAATATTAGGCTTTTTCAGGTTTCCAAGTAATCCATTAGTTTTAGAGTACCATTTAAATCTTCAAATTAAATAATTCCCCGGAAACGTTATTTGTTTATTTTACAGTTTAGAATGGTTATCCTTTTATTTGCTGTCGATGTTTTGTTTAACATCAAACATTGGTTCACACACTTTAAAGCCTCGCTCTTTAGTTTAGCAGTGGTTTCGAAAATATTTTTTAACGCAAATTAATACCTATATCAAAAATTCATTCTGGCAGTTTTAACACTTATATATCATCGTTTGTACCTGAATTTTTCTGTTGCGATACACCAAACAGATATTTAGATTTTTGCCCCTGAAATAGCACATACTTTGTTGTCAATATAAGCCAAAGTGACGCAAAATATTTTTTTGCTTGCAAACGGTACGTTATTAAAAAAAACACTCTGTCAAAATTGTATATCGTGTGACTGTACACAGTCTCAAATTTTTTTCAAAGCATTTGGTTAAAAATATTCAAGTTATTTGCAATTGTTTGAAATAAACGAAAGATCATGACCTTAAGTGTTTCTTATACTTAAAAAAAAAACATACTAAGTCAGAGTTTTCAGCACAGAACCGATACCAGAAAATTGTTAGGCTTTAATAAAAAAAAGTAGTCTTTAAAAGCAAAATAATTATATGTTATTACAGATGACAATGTTATCAACGACGACTTTGAGAAGAAAACTGAAAAAGTTGCAACTATAGTTTCTTTCCTCCCTTTTCTTACCCAAACGTATATGTATTAATAGCTGTTCAAGTTTTCTTCGAAATAAGTAACAGCAAAGATACTTATGCTAACAACTGAACATATTTTATTAGTGAATGAGTGTTGGCTTCTGAAATATCGTTGTTTACTACATCACTACGGTCGTTATAATTACAGCAGCTTAAGGGGGATTGATCCCTGTCAGATCGGTTATACGGGTTTTCTTATAAATCAGGGAAGAGACACGTTGTTTTACTTTTTTCACTCTGACAAGGCATAGTTTATTGTTTCATTCACTTTTTGGAATCCATGCGGCATTGTTTCTGTTAATGTTCCGGCCTCTGTAGTTGCTCCCGTAAATAGAGCAATTTTTTTTCTTTTCAGCTGTTTCCCCGTTGCAAAATAATGAATGTATTATGGTTCCAGCAATTACAGAAAATCAATTAAGTTTGTATCTATGCCTTGTCGTGAAAAAAAAATTTGATACATCGACTGGAACAGAAGTTATCGAGAAGAAACAGATAAATGCAAGGTGATAGGGATCAATACCCCTTAAATGCATATTTTGACAAAGTGTAGTTTGCCATAGGCCACATATTCATCATGATACAATCCGCATAGTATATTATTATTATTTTTTTGCCATGAGACAATTAGCCAACAACTAATCTGGCGACATTTCGAGCAACATTTACATTCCCGTTGTAAAACACCCTCGCCTGTTTTTCTTAACTCACCACCGAACCACGAACCACAGAACGATCCGGGTAGAAACAATCCACTGAAACTGTAAAACTGCTGAAAAAGTATAACATTTAAAAATTGTATATTTCTTGTAACAGTCACGGTTTGTTTTAAATTATCTCTGGATATGTACATTGATAATAACATTACAATAATATCAAGTATCTTAACCTTTTTTTTAGGAGCGCTCTTTGGAGTCTAACAAAGCGAAGCAGTGGTAAACATTTCGCCTCACATTCTGGAGGACCTGGGTTCGATCCCCAGCTGCAGCCATTCTCTGATTTCGGATTTTTCAGGGTTTTCCAAAATCGCTCCTGGCGAATGCTGGGATGATTCCTTAATACACACCTTGATCAACTTCCTACGCCTTTGCCCCGTGCACCTCTAACAAAGCGTTATGTGGTTAGAGGGAGCGTAAAAGAAATCATTAAAATAAACAAAATTTTCTTTATTTTTATTATTACTAGAATCCAGTTTAAATATTCCTAGTTCTTCAAGGAAATCAAATTAAAAATATATTAACCCTCCAATTATTGAATCAGCTCCGTTTAGTTGTCCCACGAACGCTTTTCTGTTTTTTTATTTTACTCCATGCAGCTAAGAATTACGCTTTAGAGATGGAATTCCCTCGTTACTTTCCTATAATAAAGTTTGAATAACGTGTGTATACAGTAAAATGAAGGCCCCAAGGAAGAACTGGCAAAGCTCGGAGCCCCTGAGCCCACGCTGAAGAAGCTGTTGCTTTTACACCTACCAGGCCACAGGCTGCAACTCACGCGATGATGGAAGCGATAACATGGCGGATGGGCGTGGCTGGCCAACTGTTCAAATAGAAGGCCACAAACCTCGTCGCTCGCCTCTTGTGACCTCCTGGGAATATCTACGAGACTCGGCACAATGTCACTTTCATAGTTCGACAGGCACGTACCGTAAGCCATCTGTCTTGACAACGATCAAGAAGATTCTTTGCCGTTGCTGTAACGAAACATCGTCACGGAAACAAGGCTGTGTGGAAGGGATTGACCACGCCTACATTCCGAAGATATATAGGTCAAAATTGATCACTTGCGAGGAAATATTTACGAAATAATTTTAAAAATACAAATTGTATAATTAATTGGGTGAGTTATTGACTGAACTTGTACCAAAGACGTATATGTACACCATTGGTTGAAATTGTCTTTTAACTAGTTAAAATATTTTGCTCGTTTGAAAGGAAGAAGAAGCAACACGGGTGAGAATCCAGGTAGACAAATACCACTGTGCTAGTGACTAACGTTTCATCAAGAGCGAGATCATTAAAGACGCACCCAGGGTTGTACGGTTATTGCAAACAAGAAAATAATCAGCCATGGCCTGAAGTGAGGTATCATCCCAGCATTCGTCTGCGTTGATTAAAAAAAACTCCGTTTACCTAAATAAGAATTGTCGTACCGAGAAACGGCGGAGAAATGAAGACGAAAATGACGAGATGCTGTGTAAATTGAGTAAGGAAGTCCGACATCGGTTATCTGGGAGCATGTTCTGTAGTTGGCAATAAATCAAACAATATTTTTTGTAATATTAAAAGAAAGCATTTGTCCGACACTCTCAAAAATTCAGAAACTGGGTCTAAGACTTCTCATGTTCACCGCTTGCTTAAAAAATCTCGTTACGTGGGAAGTTAACTGATAAAGCTCCGAAACATCAATAGTTGGGAGCAAAGACAATTTGAATTAAAGTTAAAACATGGCAAGTCAAAACACAGCTGAAATATAATTTAATCTAACAGCACAGTTCATAAAGTAAAGGCAAGCTATTTGAGCAGTAAAGTTATAGAGATCGATTATTAAACAATGAGTGTCTCTAAAATGTACATAGTCAAGCTTTAATGATTATTTCTTAACAGAGAAAGGTCAATTAAAGGTCAAGCAATTAAAAAAAATTAAGAATTTACACTAAGCAATATTAAAAAAAAGTATAAATTCGATTAGGTCTTTCATCCTCAGTGCGAATGTGTCAGGTATTGTAATTTTTTAAGGTGTCAAATTTGTTCATGTCCTTGGCTTGCAGGATTGAGTAGTAATAATATCAGTTTAAGGTTAAGATGTCGTGAGTTAGAGTCCTGGGTAAGGGATGAACTTGACTATCTCTTTTGGTTGGAAGCCTTAAACCCACATTCGCTTAATGATAGTCTCCGCCTCAAGGAAGCTAATCGTTAGTAAGCAGCCATTTGAAAAAAAAAACTGCAGGTGAATCACAACGCTATATACAATATTCACACTAAGATTGCTTGACTAACCACATCATTCGTACGTAGAAAAATACAAATGGGCCACCACTAGCACTTGTGCCAAGTCGGTAATATTCTGGCCAACTGCCGACTAACATTCGCCACTGTTGCTGGACATGAAGTGATTTGGACCATTAGTCATATTCTTATCACAAAAATAGGATATTTCAGAGCTGCAATACAGCTGGTGTGCTGCGGTTGGTTGGAATCTAACCTCACCCATACTTCTGATATTCATCATCACGTTGTAGGTGACAAGTCAAACGTCTTGTGTACCCCTGTTAACAATAACTGGGTCAGTTATGTAAAGTTAAACAACAAATTACCAACTGCATCTTGCTACAAGAGTAGCTCGTAAATTGCATGATGTACAGCACTTTGGGTAGCATATAAGTAATCAAAACTTTAATTTCGAAAACCTGTAATCATAACTTATTAAGAGCTATAGCAAGGGATGGGAGGAAAACTGACTATAAGAAAATGTGTGGAGCAGTGGCATATCTGGGGGGAAGTAAATTAGGCGGATGCCTCCCCCCAAATGAAACCCATTTTACACCCTGTTATTTAAATTGCACTGCGATGCAATTTGCATATGACTATTGTGTTAACCTGTTGTAAACATTGCACACGTGGGCGATTTCCCTCGAATAGTCTCTACTCTTCTTTTACTGCCATTTCACAGTGCAATGTGCCAAAAATGTACTACCAGTGATCAGCATGTTAATACTCGTCCCCCCCCCCCCCGAAAAAAAATTCAGGATACGCTCCCAGCTTGTACGATGACGATACAAACATGTTTACGAAGACGATGATGCAGAATAGTTTAGACGCACTTCAAGGCCACTCCCACAGCACTGGGTCGTACTTTTAAACTGTGTTGCGATACACAAACGAAGTCCCAGTGCCTATCTTGTCGCTGATAAGTTTCTAAAATTTACCTCCTCTTAAAACGCTATCGAGCTTCCAACATTTTGGGACAGAAGTGTGTATTGAAATGTTAAAAAATTAACAAAATACATTTTAATTCATAAAATATACACGTTCATGAAGCGTATCACTGCCACAATTTTACAACGAATGGTGATCCACTTGCCAGGTGCACTGTCCTTTAGTATCTTCAATTGCTACGCAGTGCCTTGAAGAATGATAAACACTTTCAATCACGAATTTTCTTATACAAACGATTCCTTCCAGCCTTTCACTCCCGTTACAATTTTTTTCTCTAAATGAAATTAATCCAACAACAAGAAAATAATACACGACACTTGACATTGGACTGTTGGGGTTTTTAACTACGTTATGAAACTCACGAACTCTTTGCGGCAAAATAAGAACTTTTGATGACTTTATTGTCAGGAATCAGTACAATAATACATTTGTCTTTCTGTGGCTTCAGAAATGAACTTTTGAATTGTGTGAAATCATGAAATACACCGTATTATTAATACTGAGACGTCTATATTAACAAGCTGTGGAAAAATTTGGACGAAAGGGGGGAATAAAAAATGCAGGCCTTCAAAAGTACTTACCTTGCCGAAATAGACTGTATCACTAATGAATGTTGTTTTAGAGTTAGCGGACAGGAAGGGGAAGCGGAGAAGGGAAGCTAATTGTAAAGGTAGTGTCTCCTATGAAGTTAACTGCTTGTTTGCATGACTGTAAAATAATTATGTTTTATTAATGAGCATGAATATTAATGAACTGTTATAAGTTTCCCGTGCACTTCCTCGCTCTCAGTGTCGACGTTAGGACACACGAAGTCAATTCGCAGAAAACAAAAACACCGGAGAAAATGGCGTCCACTCGCAGCTCGTAAGAAGCGTCAACAGTCGGCGAGAGAATTCTTCCGTTAGACCTTCCTTTATTTGTTCCGGTGAGCGCAATCAATTAGTCTCATGCTGGACACGCAAACATTTTCACAAGATGGCCGACCGGAGACATTTTAAAGTGAACACGACGCTCTTCTTTTATTCCTTTCAATATTACGTATTGCTTATCACAGTTTCTAACATTCATGACACAGATCATTTGGGGCCCACGGGGCCGGAAATTCTAGGTTCGAACACCGTGAACGAATGTGTCAAAATTGAGGTGTAATTTTGTCTTTACTGAACAACTCCCATTCCTGGAATCTCTACGATAGAACGACAGCAACAAAAATGATTGTTTTAACGAAAATATTCGGTCTTCACACACATTCAACGCAGCAGCAAAACGCAGTGTATTTTATCGCCGTCACGAAATATTCTTAAATTATAAAGGTTCAGTTAGATTAAACCTATGGTTCCATAACTCTACTTAGAAAGTCTTTAGTAAAAAAATTACACATTTAATATACGTATAATGTGCTTGCAAAGCGGTCGCATGAGCAATGTCATTATATTCGTAATGATATAGAGCAGCAGAGTCATTAACAGCATGACATCATGATTACACACACGAACACTATTTCATTGCTTTCTCGTGTGCGGTCCTGTGACCACGTTAGCGAGCATTGTTTTAAATTGCCATGAGTGTCTAACGAAAAAAATATATATATATAGTTAAGTCACCTAAGTTTTGAAGTTGTTAGCCTGAGTTTATTATGTTCATGATAATTTTGACCAGCGCAGTAAACTGAAGAAATAGTACGTGTAGTACTCTTGAGATTTTCCTTGCGGTTCTTCAAATAGAGTGCGTTCTCCAAGGCTCTATTGCCCGTTAAAATAACGTTTTATTAAAAAATAAAACATGCCATTAGTGAAAAGAACAAGTCTTCGGAACCAACGGGTTTGAATGAACGTTTATTTAAAGCATCTTGTTTATGCGTCCTCTGTGTGGTTGTTTGCCGAATGGGCGGGAATCTGTTTACACTACAAAATAACTAATTTAAAAAAAATTACACACACGCCTTATCCGAGATCAAAACGAATGATGCCATGTGCTTAAAGTACAGCAGTATCATATCTGGCGTGGGCTTAAGTGAAATCAAGCTGATGTTTGAGGAAGGTAAGAATAGTTATGGTTACATTGAGTACAAATCATTATTATCTAGATTGCCTGCCGGTTAAACTAAATGCTGGCTAATCCAGAGAGATAAATACGACATATCTGCACGAAGCAACATAATTGTACCGAAAACTTGAGATTACAGCCTCGTCACTACGAATAGCCTACACAAACCAAAACTTACGAAATAATATTAGTTTAAATTGGTTCCTAACGTGGCCAAATGCCACATATGAAGCTAAATCTGAAACATCAGTTTTCTGCAGACATCGCAGATACTGGTCATGAAGCACTTACACTATGACTTATGCGTTACCGACCAAATATTTACCACTGAAACTCTCCCAACTTATGTGATTATTTAAAGTTGAGTAATAATTTATCATGGGTCCTTACTTTGTGAGAAATCTTTGTTGGATTAAGGTATTTAAAAAAAGAAGATTTTTAATCTGTAAGAATCAAATACAAATAAATAACTGAAAAGTTATCCTCGTGTATTTTATCTTACTCTCAAAAAAGTAACTTCAGAAAATAATTTAGGAAGAAAATCGATCAAAGTGGACAACTCGCAATACGCCTGAGGTTTTTTCTATGTGTGCGTTGTACATATGTCTCTGATATATGATTTATATCTATGATTTCGAGTTACAGACTCAACGGCATAAATTTCATAAACAACAGGAAAAATTCATAGTCGCTTAGTTGAATTAGGTCTGCAGTTGTTAGAAAATTTTCTTAGTCGTTGCATTTTGCCTAAATTTGAAGTGAATGAGATATTATTTTCATTTACGCAGCTAATTAACATAAATAATTAACTTACAGCAAACTAATGTCCGTAACTTTTCTTATTAAAATGAAATAACACAATATTTTAAGAGGAAACATTTAATAAAGACGAAAAACTTTACTTTCAAATAGTTAGAGATTTTAAATATTATTTTATTTTGTTCTTTCTTCCAGTGTTTATAAATTTTATTTTCAGCTATATTAAACAGTACAATTGCATTTGTATTTTTTTTTATTAAATCCTTCGTAGCTGTCTAGATAAAGATTAAATTATAATTTTAAGTGAAAAGAATACCGATGGTGTGCTACTGATTCTAATGTCACCATTGGTTACCAAACGAAAATTGAAATGAAGTTAACAATCTGCATTTAATCATTCCTGTTTCTAAAGCTAGACTCGAATGCGTGAAGTTATTATAAGCACTTAACAATTAGCCTATGTTTTGAGAGAATGATGTAAGATAATTACGAATCAGCGGTATCAATCTGACAGACAAATGGCAACGTTTACAACGCAGCAACATTAATACAAACTTAGTTAAAACAAACAATATTTCGCATGCAAAACGTAGCCATGATACGTAAAAGTGAGATATCTCAGAATGCAGATAACCAATACATGTATACTACATAAGAACTGTTTACAATAGATTTTATTGTTTAATGAACTTGTTTGTTTTATCACTAATGCAAAAGATTAAATAATGTTTCTAATGCTTTGCATATACTGAGACGTTTTTTTATCTAAACAAACCTGATGAGTCGCATTAAGTGTGTGGGTATGCGTAAAACCATGTATGTGTACACACACTCATATATATATATATATATATATATATATATATATATATATATATATATATATATATATATATACATACATACATATACATACACCGAATGAGTCAGGATGGAGTGTATTTATTTCGTGTGGTGATAGAGCACAAAAAATCATTTCGAAAATGTTGATTCAACTTGTCCCTAAAGTGAAAATTGTGGGAGTAATGCTACCTCGAAAATAGATTTTCGAATTACAAATTAATTAATATCTCAAAAACTACTGCACATTAAACAACGATACTCTTAGAATTGTATCAACAATGACTGTTCTTCAATCTCAGATATTTAGTTTGTTAATATCGCCAGTCCATCATTGTTCAAATTGAGTACAAGGTCTAGTTTTGGCTTGTAACTCTGGGACACGTCATTGTTATTCGTATTGTACTACAGAACATTGATCAGGTGCAAAAGTGTAATAAGAAAGGTAGTCTTGTCGGAAGCGGCTAGAGTAAACTATTTTCGAGAAAATAGCATGACACATATTTGCATTTTTCCTACATGATAGTCGGGACACCAGTAAATATTAAAAAAATATCAGCTTTATCAGAAATTCTTATAAACAATGAAATTACTTACCCAATGCACATCATACAGAAATTTAGGTGTAACACTCGATGATAACCTTGATTGGTTAAACACATTTTAACTAATATTCAAAGCGCATATTATCGCCTAAAATTACTATACAAGTACAAACACATTCTGCCCCAAGATCTCAAGGCTAAACTATGCGACTTGTTAGTGTTGTCTGTTTTTAATTACTGGTGTGGACTTTTCATATGTTTGAATAAAACCCTTGCTTACAGGATACAAAAAGTACTAAACGCATGCTTACGATATTCATTCAATTAAAAAAAACGTGATCACATCAGCCAAGTACTTATAAAAGCAAACTTGTTGAACATAGGCCGCAGAAGACTACACTACTTTATTACTCATATAAATAAATTAGTATTGTCGAAAAAACCAACCTACCTGCATGATAAACTGGCCCAACACTCCCAACTGCATAAGCACAACACGAGAAACAAACGTAACTTTGCAATACCGCGCCACACCACGTCAATATATAAAAGGTCTTTCACTTATTGTGCCTCTGTCTTGTGGAGTGGCTTGTCAGATGGTTTGAAGAACACCAACTCTATTGTAATGTTCAAGAAGATGTACAAGTCCACGTTAATGTCAGAACAACTTGCTGATCCGTTGTGTTAAAAAATGTTTTTGATATTTGTGTTTAAAAGTAACGTCTATTTTTTATATAATCCGTCGCTGTATTTTTGTGTTTAAGTATTTTTGTGTATTTTTTTAATTTATTTTGAAAACTTCTCATTAAATTTTTAAAAAGGTTAATATGTTAATAGTGCTGGCCGCAATGTGAAGTCAGTTTTATCTTATATTTTTTTTACATTAATATCTAAATTAATTAATTTTCATAATATAGGCACATTTAAAATTAATCATAGTATTTAGTTTGTAAAACACGTACATTTGTAAAACGGCCTTTGGCTGAATACGTCGTGTATAAAATAAAATAAATAAATAATGTATCGCCTGAAACATATACAGGCATTGCGACTGTCTTGCATGGCGGGTAACCAAACAAATAGGCGTGTCGCAACGATGCGATTTCGATAGCTGTTTAATCGAAGAATTGTAACTCAAATGGTGTAAAAGTAGGTTACATAGCACAGTAAAGTGGTTGCATTCTGTAGTGAGGAAAACTGCTGTGCTAAAATAACCCACGAATATGTAGTAATGTGCACTAGGTTTTACAAAATCCCAATTTCAGGTAATCCTACAGACAGTTGAACCTTTTCTGCTATGGATACGAAAGTACACAAAACAGACGTCCCGTTACTTGCATAAGTAACATTATAAGGGGTGTTTCAAAATGTGTTACTTTTTATGTAAGCAGTAAATAGTTATCATTAGCAACAGTAGTGCAAGCACTTAAATAAACTTGCTACCGATTCATTTATCCAGATAGTAAAGATTGTCCTTTGAAAAGACGTTACGATGTAACGTACAGTGTAGAGTCAAGCAAGAAGTATCATATTTGTTTAGTAGTTTTAAATCTGAAACACCTTTAAGAGCGATCTTGTGGCCACGAGAGAACGAATTTGGAAAATGCTTACGTACCAAGCATGTGAAACCTTCGACAAAATAAGTTACTAGAAAACTGTAGAGTATTTACACCTGTCCAATAATAAGAGGTAGGATAAATTATAATAGGTGTGTACTCTTATAGCACTTCGGTCATGTCACAAAATTATTACGGAGTGTACTCGTCTCACAGTTTGTATTTTGCGTGTTACAATTGATGGGAAATTCGGAATGATTTCTGTTAATGTCTGGTAGTTAGCTAGTGTTTCTCTTGGCGAACAGTCGGCTATGATGAGCGCCAGCGTACTGCCGCATTAAACTATCCGATGTGTAACAAATATGGAATTTCGGCTTACATGCACACTTTGAATGTGACACACATTAACCATGCAAGGAGTGGAGTAACGAGGAATTCAGTGTCATAATTTTAACATATGGAGAAACATTGTGCAATGTAGCTGCTGAACGAAGGAGATATGCGGAATACCCAGTGAGACGACTGCCAAACGTACAAATATCCACTGCAGTTAATCCTAACTTATTATCAAAGTACGATCATTACTATCAGATATAAGGTATCAGTAGCAAATTTATTTAAGTGTTTGTACTAATGTTGCTAATGATAATTATTTACTGTTTACATAACAAGAAACACATTTTTAAATATCACTTATAACATTACTTATGCAAGTAACGGGACGTCTGTTTTGTGTACTATCGTGTCCATAGCAGTAAAGATTCAACTGTCTGTAGGATTACCTGGAATTGGGATTTTGTAAAACTTAGTTCATACTACCATATATTCGTGGGTTATTTTAGCACAGCAGTTTTCCTCACTACAGAATGCAACCACTTTACCGTGCTATGTAATCTACTTTTACACGATATGAGTTACAATTCTTCTATTAAAAAGGCTATCGAAATCGCATCGTTGCGACACTCCTATTTGTTTGGTTACCCGCCTTGCAAGACAGTCGCAATCCCCATGTTTCAAGCGATACATTTTTTGTTTTTTAAATGGCAAAAATTTGACGTGCTACTTTTTTCGAAAATTGTTTACTCTAGCACTTTCCGACAATACTATCTTTTTAATTACACTTTTGCACCTGGTCAATGTTCTGTAGTACAATATGAATAACAATGACGTACTCCAGAGTTACAAGACAAATCAAGAACTTGTACTCAATTTGAACAATGATGGGCTGGCGATATTAGCAAACTAAATTTCTGAGAATGAATAACAGTCATTGTTGATTCAGTGCTCAGAGTATTGTTGTTTAATGTGCAGTAGTTTTTGAGATATTAATTAATTGGTAATTCAAAATCTATTTTCGAGGTAGCATTACTCACACAATTTTCATTTTAAGGAAAAATTGAAACCACACTTTCGACATGTTTTTTTTTTTTTTTTTTGTGGTCTATCACCACACAAAATTAACACACTCCGTCTTGACTCACCTTGTATACATACATGTATATAATATGCATGAGTGTGACGTGTAGGTATCTGTAATTTATTTACACAAACATTATCTTCAAATGAAATTTAAATTGTTGCTGAAATTTGTGTATAATTAAGCATACATCGTTGCTCGTGTGTATTGGTGAATTTACTGTGTATTGTGTAACGTACAGTGTTCATTTTTGCAGTGTCGAAGTCAGAAAGGTAACCAAGGGGGGATAAGCCTCCTTACCTTTTTCCAAGATTTTTTTTTAATTTAAATAATAAGTTACTTTATTTGATTTTTATCACTAGCCCATGTGTACTAACAATTAATGTTAGTGGTATAAAACGTAAAACGTATAATTTTTCAGTTGCATTTACTCAACTGATGATAAAGGAAATTAATTTTATTTCACGAACGTAATCTTCAAGATTTGTTAAAGCAGATTGGACCTCCTCAGCAAGTGAAACTTGGCTATGTCACTGTTTTTATATGACATGAATATAACGTGTAAGTAATTGCCGTAAGCGACTATTGCAATTTGTTTTATTCCACCTGTACAACAATAACGTTGAGCGCATACCGTAAACTTCAGGCGCGTAATTGTTGCTTAGTACTAACAAGTAATTGAGGACTTAACATTCATAAGGGGCTAAGTGCCAAAAGGTAAGTTTCGAGATAATGACGAAAACAATATAATGGGACAAACAAACGAACAAAGAATTATCCAAATGCATTCACATAATTCTTACAATAGGAAAGTAGTAAATAGGGGCAATCGAACAGTAATCAATACAAAACACTTATGAACACCAATATATATTTTTCCAATGAACTAGAATGCGTCGATGTTACTCCAACCATCTAATTGTGCTGATGTACGGCACGCATGAATATCACTAGGAGATAGCACTTTAGGTATGTCTTCGACCTTATGTTATGGCATCTTTCTATGTACCTAACTCATTCTTGTCGAAAATGGTGCTTAGCTCCTTTTGAATGTTAAGTCCTCAATTCTGAACGGTATCAGAACAGTATCTTAAATCAATGAGACGTGGCAGCTGACGAGTGCAAATCAGTACGTCTTGGGCGTACATCTCGTATTATATTAGGCCGTTATACTGGTAACCTTCTGAGGATATGTGACTTTCCTTAAAATAAATCAGGCTATCTCTTAACGTCAACAAGCTATTCAGGATTTTAAGGGGGCGGGAATTCAAAATAAGCATATATATTTTAGACATTTATTAAATATTATACTCAATGCGACTAGATCAGTAGATTTTTAATACGTAAATGTATATATGTTTCATGTAATATTCGTATCGCGCATCTTTCTTTAATATTTTGAACACAATAGTTTATGTTTCTCTTCGTTGTGGTTTTTACCGTTAACAACATTATTGCACTATTAGGCGAGTTTCCTCTGCAATCAGCTGCTTACCATGCTCTCAAGCATAGTTATCACGATTTCATTTATAAACCAATCTCGTAATTTATTGGACTGTTGAACACTTTACTTGAGTTAATGTTTGAAAGTCTCAAGTCTAGATTTTTGCCCACTCATGCAACCTCGCGACTTAACAACCACCTGTGCTGTTCACACCCTATACTCAGCGCTAGGGAAGTCATAGTCTTCTGAAAGAGTGGAACGTCTATCGCGGGTTAAATTTTTAATATAACTTTTGCTTCTGATTAATTTTTCCTCGTTAAATTACCATGACTTCGTTTACAGTTAAATGTTATCATTAACGAAATACTTTTATTTACCTGTATTGTGGTAACACCGAAAAAGCATGACAAATATTCATATCCGTCAGTTCTGCTGGGCAATTAATGAAAGGGTTTTATTATGTTAGCGTTCAAACTGTCTATCAAGTCATATTTACTAGCTATTTTTGTTATATATACAAACACAAACAACATTGTAAAATTAATATTATAGATAAGTTTAAATTAATTCAAGGCTGCCCCGAATGTTCCATCTGAATTGAGCAATTTAAAAAAGCATTTATTCCCGACAATTACGTATCAGTTTGTCGTTTATAAATAAATTCAGCAAGCAATTATTCAGTAACCTTATTCCGTTCCCGAAGCAACTGACGCTGTAAAATTTTAAAAATATACATGCACTAACTAGCAGTGCACCCGGGGCTTTGCTCGCGTGTATTACTCAGAGTAGATAATATTTACTTTAATTGTATGGAGTTATGCAGAAGGGAACCAACCCACAAATTACTAGAGCAGAGATATTCAAGGTCAAAGTCTACTGTGTCCATATAAACCATGTAAAACCTGGTTTTTCTGGCCTCTTCGTTTTATTCAAATATTGTGATTTAATACTTCTTCTTTTTCTAGGATATACTTCGTACCTTCTTCTTCTACTTGGTGTGATTATCTCAAAATAAATTACTTTGTGGATTGGTTCCATTCTGCATAACTCCATCCAATTGTAAAACCTCTTTGTACACCAGATAGGCAGTTCAGTCATCATGTGTTAGACAAATCTGCTAGTTGAGTTAGCTCTGCAGCATGGTAAGTAGCTAGAGCCGTCCACGCGAAAAGCAGTCTTTAAGTTTGTTTGTCTCTAACAGCGACTTCGTCTGGGCCTTATTTACATACACAGCAAAGTTGACGTTGTGGCGTAATTACAGACTCTTTAATGTAAGAGGGCAATCTAATGAAATACGTAGTTTAGTTAAGACTGATTTCACAACCATTGGTGATGCTGCCCTCAATAACATATTTGTTTTTTTTAAATCTTCATGTGAAGTTAAGTGGCATAGGGAGTTCGTATATTAGTGTTCCGACCAGCTGTATCTCAGCCTGAAGACGGGGATAGATCGCAATCCCCGAAACGTTACATTTTTTCGTTGTTTATAACTTGTGTTGTCTATTGTCATGTGTTTGTTGTCCACTGTTCACTGTTTTTTGTCTATTTCCATCTTTTTTTCATTTTGGGAATCTGGTTCTATATTTGTGTCTGTCTTTTGTGTCTGGGTGTTGTGTAGATTTTCGACTGAATTCTATCTGTAGAATTCTTTTTTGTCTAATATAACATTAAAAAAAACTGACAGTATTTCTTTGGGATTGCTTTTTTTTATTTTTTGTGTGTTTTATATTTGTTTTTTGTTGTTCGTTTTCGTATTTTGTCATTCAACACAGGTTTGATCATCAAAACATGATAAATTGCGTATGTCCACAAACCACTAAATTCTAACTGTAAACTCCAATTGCAACAAAAATTTTAAAATCTCTTCATCTAACGTGCACTAATTTAATCTTCCTTGCAGGTTTTTGTGTTTCAGACTTGCACATTTGCACAGACTTTAAAGGCATTTGAGCCCAGAACCTCCCGAACAATACATCGCAGCTATAAACAACTGCGCCCCATAACCATAGAAAAGGGAGCTCATAACGTCGAAATAATCCATGAAAACTAATTAAAAATATATTAATTTCAGGGCTCCTAGAGGTTCTGCAACACGTCTCGATAAATCTATAGCACGGTCATAGAGGAACCTCGACCGTGATCTATAGAATAAAACCCCTGAATAATTTATTTCTCGCTGGTCGTACTTTCTTTTCGAATCGTCCACCTTAAAAGTTCACAAACTAAGTTTTATAATTAATTAAGTTATCTAATGCTATAAAATCATTACAATTTTTAGGTACTTATGTAAGCATCAATCTGACGCAAACACCAGTTTAATATCTCTTCTAGTTAGAAGTATCATCGGCTGATATAAACCAAATGTTTTGCCTTTTCACACCTTTAGGAGTCGAATTTCGAAAAATCTTAATTTCATATCTTAAATATTTATTCAAGTATTCAAGTGAATTGGGAATCATGACATCTTATTCAGACAAAGTAAAATCGTTCAATCATTAAAATCACATATAACCCCTTTACAGTACCGAGAGTTTGAAGTTTGAAAAATCTAAAAACAATTTTTCCGGCCACTTACCTAATCATAATCCTGAAGCAAAAATAAACTAAATATATCGATGGGTTCGATATATATCGAAGATTTATCTGAAACACATTCCAGGTCTTTTCACTTCCTAAGAGACTGAATTTCAAAAAACCATTGAATAACATTTTAGACTACTTTACTGGTGTCTCTTGATAATGAAAAATACAATAGCCCGCTGGGTCAAAGATATATAGACGATTAATTAACAACACGTTTAATTACTTTTCGCCCCTTTTCATCTCCTTAGGGGTCCTTAGGGGGAGAGTTTCTAAAATTTCTGAAATTCCTTTCCAGATATTTGAGTAAGCATCTATCTTAAACAAAAATCACGTCGATATATAAATATGAATGGGGTTTATATAATTCGATTGTGAATCGAAATCTTATTTTACCTTTATTTTTACCTCTTTAGGGCCGAATTCGGAAAATTTTATTTAGATAGTATTCTGGATATTTACATAATCATCAATCTAAAGCAAAGAGCACTTAGATTTTTCGATTTGTTCGATAGATATTAAGGAATAATCCAAAACACATTTCACGTATTTTCACCCCCTTAATTAAAGAATTTCGAAACGTCTTGGACTCCAGTCATAGTAATTTGTATATGTAACCAATTGAAGTTGAAAATTACGACGATAGCCAATCGTGTTTCAGTGATATAGTCGATTCACAAAAATACATAATCCCCCCTTTTTACTGCTTGGGGGTGAAGTTCCAAAAAATCCTTAATTTCTTTTTGGATATTCACGTAAGCAACATTTTGAAGTGAAAACCAACCCTCTATTCCTCAACAAAGTCATTTTGTCTTTTTAAAAATTGCCATAAATGAGGTAAATTTTCGTCATTTTAGGATTTTTTTAAATAGTACAAAGGAATTCCATTCTGTGTTTTTAAATGTTTTAGCACAGTGTCCATTATATCTAATTTCAGTGTAAATTATTTCATTCGAGCAAGCCACTTGGTTTTCGTTGTATCTATGTTCCTGTAACTTGCAAATTGTGTCTTTGACATGTCGCTATGGGAAAACTATGAGAGCTAAAAAATTGCTACAAGTGTAAAATGTAGTCACAAGTAACGTCTATAAAACTAACACTATGCCAAGCAAATACAAAATTATGAATTTTTACCACTTGAACAACCTTAAAGTACAAATCACGTTGATAGGCCGTCGGGTTTGAGCTCTCTCGACGTTTCTTCAGAAATACACTTCACCCATTTTCACCTCCTTAGAGGTCGAATTTCGATAAATCCCTTCTTAGTGGTCGCCTACGATCTGAGGGGAAATCACACAAAATTTTACGATTCTGGATTTAGTGGTTTTGGCCGCAGTTTGATGTGTCAATCATTCAGTCAGTCATTCAGTCAGTCAGTGTTCTCTTTTATGCATAGAGAGTTAACTGATTATCGCCACGATCGCTTTAGTGTATTAAACATTAAGAAACCAGTTTCACCGGAATTTTATACCACGGTATTTAGAAAATGGTGTCAAGACATAGAACTGTTCTCAACAAGTCGTTACCAACATTACAACAAGTAAGCAATTTATTATTTACTTTCAAACACGTGTAGTAGTGAATAGGATTTTTATTTCAAAGGTTGTCTGCGAAAGTGTTTAATTGACCGTAAACCAACTTTTTTACGCCCAACTGATCATCGTAAATAATCAATCAAGGAAAGAAGGCCAGAGATCTGAGTTAAATATCAAAGCAGCATGCCGTTAAAATAAGCCCGTTTAGGCATGAGGTTCAAGCTATAAGAAAGCCATTCTCTTCGTACTGTTAACGGTTGCCACAATTATTCGTGAAAACTCTTTAATACAAACCTATTATGAGGTTTATATTCTGAAACCTTATACCTTTAATAACGGTAACATGGTAGGAGTGACGCTGCTTCGCAAGTTTCTTAACAATGTTAGGTGTTCGTTAAGTTTATTAAAATGAGCAGAATGTTTACAAGAAATTAAAAAAAAAAAATCTTCAGAAAAAAAAATACAATTGGAAGTTTATTTGTCAGTTATTTAAACAAAAGCAGTAGACCTAAATTATTATATTACTCCACATTTGAATTCAAGTAAAAATAATTTTGAAATGAATACTTTAAGAAAAAAAAATTTATTCGCAACTCTACTAGAAGTGCTACATGCAAAGACGAATTTCTAAGACAATCCATTAATTTGTTAGCTCTATTATTTGCATTGTGTTTAAATGATATGTCTTAGATGCATTAGTTTACAAAATTGTAAAAAAATTACTGCAAGATTTGTGAGTCTTTACTTATGTGTTGCTACGAATTTATTTACAACTACAAATTACTTAGATTTTTAAAAGTAGCACAACGCTTTAGGCACTTATTAGATATTCACAGAGTCATTTCTCATTACTTACAGTGGATAGCTCCTACGATCATAGTTCAAAATAGTAACACAAGCTTATGAGTATGGCTCGAAAATTGTAATTCAGAGATTTCATATAAATATCCATCACAACAAAATTAAATTCGTTCAAACAGAACAGGAGATAGGTATTATGCATGTAAAGCACCTACGCTTAAAGTGCTGAGCGTGTGTGTAATGTGTGTACGAACATACACATATATGTAAACTGTCAGAAGTACAAATATCAAAATATTTAAAACAAAACTGAGTGGTTCATTAATATCAACACACTGAGTATGTGATTAGGAATGTGAGGGTACAAAAACTTCTTTATTATTATTATTATTATTATTTAACCATTTTAGAATATGTGCTAAACACTCATTGATAATCAATCACAGTAACCTAGTGGTGTTACCTTTCAGCGATATACCAAATAACTTATTGAAATCACACACAATTAAAATTTGTCGTTTTGTATAGGTTAATATCTTATGATAATAAAAAATTCTATGAATAAGCAAATATGTTTTAAGGCATTATTCTTTGAGATTAGTACAAGACACCAATGCGAAAGAAAAGAAAATAACGAATTATAGAAAACATTACATTTTCATCACGGAGGCACTAAATGACACCAAATTCTTGCAAATTGGCCGGGATGTCCTGTGAAGCGTCGTATTTAATAGGAAACATCTCTGTCTCGTAACGATCAGTGACGAAACGAGGAAGTGTTGCAGGCAGGAGAAGTGGTACCTAGTGATGACAGTACACAACTCATGGAAATAGGTAACTATCCAGCCAAAAGCGTGCAAGAGTCGGGTATAGGTCGTTCGGAATAAAGTGAGCACTAAAGATTTAACCTTTAAAAAATTATCACTAGCCGTTTCTGCATATAATTCAACACCAATAATAGTTACCTTACAACTTGTATGGTTGGCAGCGAATTGACGAATATAGTTACGTGTATTTTTATTTTTGTATGCAACAATACTGAAATACAATAAAGTAAATTCAACATATTTGTGTTTTATATGAAAAATAATGTTTTTATATCAAACCGTATAGGTTTTTATCGACTGCACAATTTATCTTAAAACGCGCAAACATCAAGTGACGTGTCCGGAGAGGTTCGACATTCCCCGTTATTAGCCATTACGCGCGAAAAGATACGAATTGGCTGAAAATTGAAATTTAGCAGGGCTTTTCTGAGTGCTCACTTTATCTCGAACCGCCTATAACGAATTCTCCAGTGACACGACTTTATTAGCAGAAAAGTAATGCTATTGGTTTATTCCTGTAGACATGTTAATGTCACACGTTATACCCACTGGTTTGTGGAGAAAAGAATTCTGCACAGACTTGTTTAAACGCCCTACTTGCACACCTGCAGCTCTGAAACATGGTTATCGGCAGCATGTCTGTGTGCAGAGACGTCTCTCACTTGACTTTGCCAATGAGAACTAGGATGTTACAACACCACACGTCTGTTACTTGCGGGTAGAATCCGTGGACGCTGAATATTTTAAGCATCCAATTACTGACAACGACACAGAGCTGCATATATACACGTAAGGTATTGAGACAAGTTGGAACAAAATTACTTTCACTAAATGTCAGTGGATCTTATCACGTGTTTATGGTGTGTACCCGGATCGTATGTCGCGTTATTTTTAATGCGAGCATGCTTCGCTACTGTTAGCAATTTATTGCTACAGTTACGAATTCGCAGAGACGTACACAAAATGATCATTCGTGAACAGAAGCGGATAGAAACATGCGATTACCAGTGCCACGATAAATGATAAAAACTATTGTGTAACTGGAACTGAGCAGAAATATTTGCGTGTGTACCGTACTCCAACTACTTACTTAATGTCCTTTATACCTGAGAACTTAATTTCTGTGGCCACTCACACTTGTCCAAATATGAGACTACAGAACGTCAGAAAAAAAAGTTTGTTATTTCATTTTTGGGTGATTCCTATAGAGTGAGGTGTACGTTTAGCAGCTTTGTTTCACTGTTTCGTCACTTCACGTAGCACTAATACAGTGACGTAAATATGGATTTAGTATATGAATATCAGCCAGTCCTTGCTAAAGGGATGATGTTGGATCTTTTAAAATCACAAATTTTTCGACGGTTTCTTATCTAGGTAAAACGAGGTATATTTGCTCGCCAACAATACTTTGTTACGTACAAGAGCAGAATTATCAGCCTCGCAACAATTGAGAAAGCGCTGCATCTATTCACGCAACACAAAATTGAGAAACAAACAATTCATAAGGCAACGATTGAATCTTGGCTACTTGTGAGCACCGTCTTGTACCTGTGTGGTTTCAAATGTGCCTTGTGAAGAGACCTGTACTTATACAATAAAACAGGACTTTTCAACTACCAAGGCAATGTAATATTCGTGCTTTTAGGCCGAAAAATAAATTAATTTTTAAACTGCAGACACGAAAATGATTGAAGTTAATAATGACAGCTAGAGCAGTTTACTCTTAAAGTTTTCTGAATATGAAATGAACGACACCGAAGTTCTGCTATGAAAATATTTTAAACGGTTTAAAGCAGTAGCATTAGCGATGAGAGTACATGTTGTGCTCTGAGAAACTGATGACAGTCTCTTGTTTGCGAGCGGAACAAATGCTATAGTGTGGGCTGTAGCGACGCAGCAGCAGGTGCATGCAGGCAAGCGTATGAGCGTGTGATGTTACTCAGAGTGGAGCAAGCAATGGTCCCGCGAGGGTAGTCAGGCAGGCAGGTAGGCAGGTAGACTGCTGGGACCCGCGCGCCGTCGCCAGGCCGTCCAGACGCTCGCGTTGGTACTGGCGTCCGCCGGTCTTCACGGGCCGCCCCCGCCAACCGGTCGATACCGCAGTGCCGCCAACCTCCTGCTGGCTCCGTGGAGGACCTGCGTGCCAGCTAGCAGTGCCGCCTCCTCCTCGTCGACACAAACACTCTCAGGCTTGACTGAGTTATTCCAGCTTTCAGGCCACGGCGCCGCCTTCCGCAACCCGAAATCCGTTGCAAAAAATTGTTTGATATTTTCCACTTTTATAGCTGACATAAGCTGAAAGTCGCTCTTAGTTGTCAGTAAGAGGTCACGGTTTATTTTTTAGTGTATAATTTTTTGTATTTAACACGCTTGACGTCATCCTTTCTATTCATTTTAACTTTACTATACAAATATAATTAACTTCATAAAATAATTCTGAGAAAAAACTGACCGTTTCTTTCCTAGGAAAACAAAAGATAGCAAGCATAGATCCGTATATAAACAACGTTCTGAAATACCGTGCGTTGACGTATAATGTTACATACTCAGATATTTGGAGCCACAGCTGTAATAATACAAAAAAGTCGTTCGAATCCTCCCGCCCCTTTCCTTTGCCATTCACCAACTCTGCCCTCTTCCACTCCCTTGATTCAACCCCACCGACCGTTAACCCAGAAAAAAAGCTGAATAAATAACGTATCATGGATACGAAATGACCGGTAAATCAATGCGGATCACTAACAGAATCTGACGAACATAACAATATTTCATTAGTTTCCCTACATTGATAATTCATAGATAAATTTAATCGATGCAAATTATATTCATTACGGAGTTTTTATTGTACCTCTTGTTGAGAAAATAAGTTTGCTTTGCGTGAATGCATTTTTTAAATGCCACAGTTACACTTTGCACCATTCTAACTAACATCTCATGAAACGTAATTTCGTATAGGCTAACACAAAATTATGGCAGTTAAATTCAATTATATGTGTTCAGTGTGTTAAATTGTTATTGATTCTTTGGTGGGCTTACCGTTAATAGCGACGCAAACTACATTTAACAGAAAAGATCACTCAGCCAGCTTTATAAATCCCTATTAGCAAAGTTTAACGTATTATTTGGTTGGGGAAAAATTAATTAGTTCTAACGTTATCACTCATTCTTTAATTTCTATATATAAAAATGAAAGCTGACTCATTGACTGACTGACTGACTAACTGACTGACATATCAAACTGCAGCCCAAACCACTGGACCTAGAATCGTGAAAATTTTTGTAGGGGTTCCCTTCAGGTCGTAGGCGAGCACTAAGAAGGGATTTTTCGAAATTCGACCTCTAAAGGGGTGAAAAGGGGTGAAATGTGTTTCCGAAGAAACGTCGATAAAGCTCGAACCCGACGGCCAATCATCGTGATTTTTACTTTAATATGACACTCGTAAAAATGCATATCACTTCAAAATATTGCTTACGTAAATACCCAAAAAGTAGTTTTAGGTGTTTTTGAAATTTGATCCCCAGGCACTAAAAAGGGGCAAAATGTGTTTTTAATGAATCGTCTATATCTTTGAAACACAATTGGCTATCGTCGTGATTTTAACTTTAATTGGTTGCTTTTACAAATGTCTATGACAGGACTCAAATATGTTTCGAAATTCTTTATTTCAAGGGGTGAAAATACGTGAAATGTGTTTTCGATTATCCTTCCATATCTATCGAATCAATCGAGATATCGAAGTGCTCTTTGCTTTAAATTGGTGCTTTAAAAATATCTCAAGTACAATTTAAATATATTTTCTAAATTCGGCCCTAAACTGGTTAAAAAAGGAGTAATATAAGTTTTCGACTCACATTCGATATATATCGATCCCATAGTTTTTTATATAGTGACGTGATTTTTGTTTAGGATTCATGCTTACTCAAAAACCTAAAAAGTAATTTCAGGAAATTTCGAAATTCACCACGTAAGAAGGGGAAGAGGGGTGAAAAGTGGTGAAAAGCGTTTTCAATTAATCGTCGATATATCTCGAACCCAGCGGGCTAATGTTGTGTTTTTTACGTCCACGAGATACCAATAAAGTATTCTAAAACGTGATTTAAGAGTTTTTCGAAATTTACTCTCTTAAGTGGTGAAAAGACCTTAAACGTGTTTTAGATAAATCCTCGATATCTATCGATCCCGTCGAGATATACAATTAATTTTTGCTTCAGGATGATGACTACAGAAATTATCGCAAAACTGTTTTAAGATTTTTCGAAATTCGATTTCTCAATACTGTGCAGGGCTGATATGTGTTTCTTTAGTGAATGATCGATTTTGATTCGACTGAACGGGCTAGCGATGTGATTTACACTTCAGTTGGATACTTATACAAATGTCTAGGATGTAAATTTAAAATATTTCGAAATTCGACGCCCAAAAGGGTGAAAAAGCACGAAATTTGTTTTCCATCAACTCACGATATCTATATCTAACCAGTAGCGATATTGAGGCGTTGTTCGCGTCAGAGTGATGCTTACGTAAATATTTTAAAAAATATGTATGTAATTTTTTTCTTTATAAGAAACGTGATTATTAAGAATAAAACTTAGTTGGTCAATGATCAAGGCAGACGATCCGAAAAGCAGGAACGAGCAGCGATAAACAACCTAGGAGTTTCACTCTACAGTAACCTATCGAGACGTGGTGTTGTACAGCCTCTATGATCCCAGGACACAGATATTAAATTTTTTATATACATTTTATTTTCATGAATTATTTCGACATTACGTGACGCAGTTGTTTGTTACTCAGGCCTAAATTCCGGGAGGTTCTGGGCTCGAATTTCGTTAAAAGCTGCGTGCGAACGTTCAATTCTGACACACAAAAACTACAAGGCAGATCGAATTAGTGCAATTTACATGTAGTCTTTAAAAGGGGTAAAATTGCAGTTCGCTTTCCACTTAGGTTCCTCTACAATATCAGCTGACATATCGTCGGTATACTGCCAAAAGTGATTAAGTCATAAATGCTATTTCGTTTAAAA
>PNEQ01073804.1:5759-37295 GCA_003012365.1 Medauroidea extradentata
GGTAAAATTAAAAAATAAACAAACAGTTGCCTTATTACGTGAGTCTAATTTGTAATATCATAATAATAGTTTCCGTCTCCATTTAAATGACTAAACTGAGCTATCCGGAGCACGTCAAGCCACATAACCTCAACGCCAAGTGACAACAAACCATAACAATAGACCACAGCAACACACAGCAGACGCAGGACGCGTCACATTACATTCTGCATTCACTGTGGGCTTCTCTTTCACAAAACGTCCTTTCCCCAAACAAAAAAAAAATTATACTGTTGCGAGCTGCGACCATCTTGTGAACAGTGTAAGAAGATACAGTGGCGGCAGAACTAAGGGACCTCCAAGTGCACTGTATGGCTCGTGATGCCCTTTATGGTGCCATGGCAGCATCTGCATGCCGCGACTATCACGCGAGCAGTGTAAGCTGATATGACGGCGGTAGAATTAAAGTTATCTCATGTGCACTGTGCTGCTCATGTTACGCTCTTGTGACGAGAGAGTTCAGGGGCTTCACGATGATCATCGCTGTGTTCCTTGTTAGGACATAGGGTCAACCATTTGTGCGTGATCAGAGAGACATTTCATGTACAGAGAACTTGCATAGAGGACAGATATTTTATTATTTGGATTTTATAACTTTTATGTAAATACACTAGACCCTCAATTTTACAAACCCTGGATTTAACGACGGTAGAGATTTTACGAATATACACACCGGAACCCTAAAAAATTTTTAAAAAATTATGACAAAAAATAAGTATTAAGGAATTACATTGACAATGATTTTAAAATATATTATCTCATTCACGATGCTAAAATATGAGCTGTAGAGTTGTAGTTATTGCTTGGCAAGTCACAATACTAAAAATAAAATACAAATGGTGAAAATAAGTTAAAAAATGTGGCAGTGATGGTTTGAAAACCGCGCGTTGCTACTGCCACCGACACCCATGCCAGGCCGGCCTTGGCCTGCTACCTCCTTCACTACAACGTATTAGGGTCTAAATGGAGGCCATACTACAGACACATTGTTCTGGTGCGTGTGCATACTCTCATTTAACTATAGTACGTCCTTCTACACTATTTCTCCAAGTCTCCTAAAATCATATCTCTCTCTTCTAGTGCCGACTGTGTTCACGTTCTTACACGAACCCCATCAATAATAGTGTGAAATTATTTTTTCTCTCTTAGGTTAATACCGTACGTACTTAAAACAATTAATTTGATGCATAATTTGCTTTAAATTCGACAATCGTGTATTGTATAGTCACAGAACTACTAACTTATCTTTATATAGGATACTGTCTGTAAAATAATTCCTTGCGACCACGTGTAATATTCAACAATTTTAGGTAAGAACGTCACAAAGTGGCGTTTTTGGCTGGTTGAATATCTGTATATGCTATGGTGAAGTTATCTATCCTCCATTTTGTGAACATTCATACAGCTGTGCTATCATTCCACCCTGTACACTACTTCTACCTACGTTTGAGTGCAATCATTCATACTTTTTTTTAATAATTAACTTACATAGTATCAAATATCAACGGATTGTTTTGATGCCACTGTTAATTTATAATAACAGTTATTTACAACAGTACAATAAATAAATACAGTAAATCCCCGATCTAACGACATCGGCCATCTAGTGACACAATTTCCAGGAACCCTGGAAAAATAAAAATAAATATTTTAAAAGCTGGTCAAAGCTAAGCAAAGTGAAATAGATTGCAGCAAAACATTATTTAAAAATAATTTTGCATACATTAAACAATAACATACTGCAGTTATCATAAATTGGTGATATACAGCTGTGAAACAAAAAATACTGTGAAAAAATGTGAGAAACTTCAGCTGGAATACACTTAGAGCACGCGCCGGGTGAGTTAGGCCGCCCGCGCAACGACATATGTGAAACGTGAAATGTGATTACTAAGGCAGCCTTATCTCCTCCTCTTGACTTCTCGACTCTCCCTCCTCCCTGCACCACTCTCTTACATCCCACCACGCGAGTGCTGTGTTGTAAGAAACTCAAGGCTAAAAATAGATAACATCCCTCCTGACTGTCCACACCAGCCGGCCAATACTCCCCCCAGCCAACAAGCCGGTTTGTGCTTGTGTGCGTGCGTATCAACTTCCGTCACCGTGCCTTGTCTAGTGTAAGTTTTGTCGTCACTTGCCACAGCTGCTGCAGCCACACCGTCCCCACCCACTGTCTGACAGTCACATGTAACTAGTGCATCCTGTCTGGACGCAAAGCAGAGCAGTTTGTTTGTTTTTTCTCTCCAACTCTCTCCCAGCCATAGTCTTAGTTTTTGTGTCTGTCATATGCAAGGGTTAAAGAGGGGAGGGGGGGGGTGAAGAGACTTTTTTTTTTCAATACAGCTGGGAGAAAAAAAAGGACCAGCATGACACTCAGTCCGTTAAAGACGCAAAAAAGAAAACAATTCAGGGTTATTTCATCTTTATTTTTCTCTAGCTTCACATCAGGTTGTGCGCATTAGAACTGAGCTCTGACAATACCTAGCAACCTTACAGCGAGCTGAGAAGGCAAGGCAGAATGACAGGGTGGTGTTAGGGGAACACAGTTCTCTGCTTGTCGCCATCCCCAGCCACGTTCCTGAGCGTTGCCTAATCCTTAGCTCCGAACAGTACTTTACCTAGACAACTTCCGCTGTGTTATTGATCACTCTGCACATGCAGGTTGCTGCATCATAAAAATGGCCTATGACGCAAATACGATTAGTCCCGTATGCTACATGTGGTTTTTATTTTATTACCGCTCATAACATATAAAATTGACTGTACTCCAAGCTTTATTTTGTGCCGATGAGAAGTTTTGTTTATATTTCTTCTATTTAATTCTATTTTACGGCGAAAAAAAAGGTTGTATTTATGTGTGTGGTATCAATTTGTAGGCCAGCGGCGCTAGGAGTTGCGGCGAGAAAAGTTGCGTCGCGCGCTGTATAATACCTATTTTTCCTGCGACCTGAAGTTTTTTTCAGTTTTTATAGGATATATTTTATGACTTAAGTAGTCTACTACAAGTTTTTTTTACCATATATTAAGTCATTTTTACTTAATATTTACACTGCACATGATCAAGTATGAACATTATTCGCGACGCAAAACTTTGCGGCGCTCGTCGTTTTTATGTTTTTGGATACAAGGGGAGTGTACTTTTGGGATTATGGGAACCATTTTATTTGGAAGACACCTTTTCATTATACTAAAATATAATTTAAATGAAAAACATGTTTATTTTAAGTCGGTAGTTGTTCTACGCTAACTTTAAAAAACTTTCACTTCAAAATTTAAAAAAAATTGTGGGGGGGGGGGGAATTAATTACCTCGGGACTAACAACATCAGCGATCTAATGACATGATTATCTGGCACCGTGTGGTGTCGTTAGATCGAGGGTTTACTGTACATCTGCTTTTTCCTTTACTCTGGTGAATAATTACATGGGCATTGTGCTGGTTAATAATGCATGCCAGTGCACAAGTGCATTAAAATTTATTTTGGTTACAACAGGAGATTGTAGCTACAAATTTCATGTATATTTTTTCTGAAGAACCCTGTCTATCTGTATAAATTATTTTACTAATATATCTTCTGGTTTTCTAAATTTAAAAAAAATCAAAAACTGACTTTGCACTTGCGAGAAGGCACTCGGAAGCTCAGTTTTCTTTCTTTCTTTTTTTTTTTTTTTGGGACAAGGGTCAGTCATATCTACTATTCAACTGTGTGTTTTTGATCGGAAAACGTCTGGCTACTGATACAAGTTTATGTTTCAATTATTACACACAGTAATTTACCGCAAAATGCTAAGAAAATAAGAGCCCGAATAGAGGCACTTTGCAGAGGAAATTTAATTTTAAAATCAGATTTTTTATAGGGTTGATAGGGGGAGGGGGGAATAGGCCGCTATTGATGTTATGAAAGTAGCGATTGTACTAATGTGATGAGATGAATCGTGAGTATTCGTCAAATGGGGGGTCTAGCGTAGTAGTCATTTGTTTTGACTTTTTATTCTATTGTATAGAAATTAATCATTTGTGACACAGACATATTTTTGGTGTAGACAGTTGTAAATAAATTAGATTAGTTTTATTTAGCTTATTTTATCAAAGACCTACATCCCTCAGCATACCTAGCCCCAACTTCTAACAATACTATTACAGCATACCCCAATTTTACAAGTCCTCAATTTAATGAAAGCAGCGATTTTACGAGATCACTATCAGGCACCACGAGGCCTCATAGAATCAGGGTTCTACTGTATCATTAAACTGTTATCAAAGGCGGATAAAAATATTCATAGTTACGGGGTCAAGGGTAAAAATCAAAATTGGAGAAACAAGACTTCGAAGAATGTGTAATTATTATGTGCCTAATGTAGCATTTCTTTTGAGCACCTGACCCTATCAAATTATTAAGTGGTCACTTGAGGCCCCTGACCCACTGGTTCCGCCACCCATGGCGTTTATAATAAGTCATGCACTAGAGTAGAGTAGGTTTGCTCAGTCACGTTGATGCCCTTCAGTACAGGCATAGTAAACTTATGCTTCCCTACAGTGTCTATTTATTTGCATGGTACATCTAAAATGTAGTGCAAGTTATCCATCAGTATATCAACTGAAGTTAGACGGTAATGCAGAAATGAGATTGCAATACTGACCGAGGCAATGATACTAGACTTACGTAATCCCCGTTGCACGCTGACATTCTTGCAAGAAATCTTGGAGACATCGAACTGGTCAGCCCCACATGTCTGGCAGAGATCAGGGTCACACTCCCGCACAGCCAGGTAACAAGGGCATTGCTTTGTGTTGCACTGAGCCTTACAGCGACATCCAGGGAAACGATTCTGACCTGAAAAAGGTATACACTGCTTACTATGTACCTACCATTATCATGACTGTAAGCATAATAGGTAAAGAAAATATGCAAAGGAGACATGAGCGCCACAAACCACAATTAAAGAGTTAAAAGTACTGAACTGTATATGCATACAGTAATACAATATCTTGAAAGACAGAAATGTTTTAACAATTAAACTTATACTTGTGGATAATGTACACATTGTTTGCTAAAAATGTACAACTTGGAAACTGAATTGTATTTATACACAGTAAACAAGTTTTGCCACCTTATGCTTGGGCAAATAAAGCCAGATGTCCAACTGTCCATCATTTGTTGTAAATGGTTTACAGTACTTTGTATGCAACACCCAAAATGTTTATTGTTGATTTATATATTTTGTTATGGCAGCAAAGCTCATATCTAAACATTTTTTTAATTTTTGGCGGCAAATTATTTTACTGTACAAGTTATTCCCATTTTATAATACTGCACATGTAACCAACAGTAACAAAGAGACAACATTAAGTGAACAACACAGCACCATGCAAAATGTAAAAATAAAAAACCAGAAATAATTTGGTGGCAAAAAGGAGAATAAGAGCAGGCAAGATTATTCTGTGGGTCATACAATAAACAAAGATAGGTATATAGGTCTTTCCACAACCATCCAATCATCAACATGTCCATCTGTACCACATCTAACAGTTGCCATTTTAATTTAAACCAGTGGCGGTGCGTAAGGCCGTGCTCTCGTGCTGTAGCACTGAGTAAACTTTTACAAAGTTATTGTGTACTTAATTTCATTAAATTTCAGGTAATGTGCTACAATTTATACTTCAAACCTTTCTTGATACGTGATCGACTGCTTTGCGCTAAGTTTTAAGGTGGACGGAATTTTCTCAAGTAATTTCGCTCGTGTAAGCCGCCCTTTTCTATGGTGTAAACCTGGCTCGGTGCTCCCACGGACTAGCGCACGGCTGTCACTCCTCTTTCCTACCCCCTGTCCAAGCCAGAGGCGTAGAGAGACGCGGGAACCTCGCCTTTATCAACACCTGCTCCGTGCAATGAGCAGAGTAGCCCTGCTATCTACTGCGCAAGCGCGCGACAGTTACGTCAGCGCGTTGACAATGATGGCCGCTCACGTCGCGCACGTGGTTGTACATTGCTGACTGGTAAACAAAGTAATTTTCGGTGTCGCATGGATGTGTAGTTGATTTAGAATAACTTTTATGAATAGTACGTTACTATGTATTATTATTGTAAGTTGCGGGTGTGAGTGATGTGATACCGTGCATAAATAATGAACTGCCGTAGAATCTATGTTGTTAGTCTTTGACACAATGAATGCATTACCGACGTTTGATGATGGGGTAAATTGGTAAGTCGAATTTTACAATATTGATTCATTTTTGTGAAAATTCTGTGTTGCTTGACGGTAAGTAGAACATTATTTTAATGTTTGTATCCGTGGTTTATTAGTGGCAAGTTTGTTTTCCGAATGTGACGTGGTAGGTATGAACTGCACACTTTTATTTACGTGTTTCGTAATTGTAATCATAAATATCGTAGGCCTAAGGCCTAGCTGATAATAAAACGAGCTGCGCACAGTTATTTAATCGCATAAAAATGATATGCCGATGCGGTGCTGAAGATATGCGTAGGCCTACTTCGTGTGTGTTATAAAATTGCGCCTGCATTCAGACAAGCTGAACTCTAATGACGTCTCACATGCGATATTGTTGGCATTTTATCTACGAGTCCGGTATTAATCGTGAGGAAACACAGAAGGAATGCAGTAAGAACAAATGCACAGAAACTGAAATTGTAGGATACTAACTTCCCGTTAAGTTATTGCTTGTGTATTTAATGAGTACCTACACATTATAGATAACATTTTTCGGAGCAGTGTCATGTAGCCACAAAAAAAAAGTCCTTGGCTCGGTTTCACCAACTTCTGTTAAGCATGTAACATTTGTTAAAGGAGATTAACAGAAGATTTTACACGTTAAATATAACTTAAATAAAAACACGTGGTAATCTTTTTGTTAATATGCAGCGGAATGATACAATCTGGCTGAAAATAGAAATTAAACAGGGCTTTTGTTTTAAGCAGGCTACTCACATTATCACAAACTGTCTGTAAGCATTTTTTTTTCCTTTTGGAAGCTAAACCAGTTTCATATTGTTGGGTAAGTTGCATACGTATGTGAAGGCGCAGACTATGCCATGCAACAGTAGTATAACAATGTGAATGTGTGTATTATGGCTGCTGAACACGTTTGACATATTATAATATCTGCTGATCAGACGTATTCTGAGAATATTGCTAAATATTATGTTTTCAAAGACAAGAGTAATTATAAACTACAATTAATACAAAACTAAACTTAATTTTTTAAGTTGAAAGTTTTTTACAACACACTTTATTGGTTACATTACTGCTTACCATGAAACACAGTGTAATTTCTCAATACATGTAAGGAAAAATTCTATACCTTTGAGTTAAAAATATGATTATTAGTAGGGAAAGAAAGTATAGCGATTTAGGGGGGGAGGGGGTGAAGGACATTATATTCAGAGCACTGAGCTCAAAACGTTGACCGGCCGCCACTGATTTAAACCAAAACTATTTAGGTCAGTATTCCAATTGTAACATTTTATTGCAACTACATGATTTCAACTGTTAAATTAAATGTACTTACAGTAAAATGGTCATATAAAATGACAGGCATAGTCAATCTTCATTTTAATCTACATGTCACATCAATATCCCGAGTATGTACAAACATAGAAAATATTTTGTCAGGTCTTTAACAATGGCAATAGATTTCACTACAGTTTGCTTCCTGGTTAAAATAATTCATGAAATAGAATTTCACAACTATAAATGTTCTTATTTTTAAGAATTTAAAAACATCCATTCTCAATTTAGGATCTTCCATTACAGTACCATTAGAATGGGGAGAATAAATAATTTTTTTTATTGTATTTTACGTCTCATCGACAGTGAGGTCATTACAGACTGTTACACACAACTGCGCAATTGAAATTCAGGATGGCCAGAACCAAGAATAGAACCCGGGTCATCCCGAATGAGAGTGTAACATTTTACTGTTCTGCCACCTCGCTCTGTGGGTAGAATAAAGTACACCAATTATAATTATTGATAATACTGTGCATAGTTATAGAACTTCCTGTACTGCACTAACTGCCCAAGATGAACCAAAATCACACATTTTAATTATTTTATTGATGACTTTCTTACTTTTCGGAGCACATACCACTGATTATAGAAAAACATGACCTTCAAAAATTACAACTCAAACTGCTTGCTACTATGGTAACTAAATTGTCACTTACAATCTGAACTGCACTGACAGAACTTTTCACAAAAATTCCCCATGGTGATGCACATGCACTCATTCTGTTCACATGGCCTGTTTGGATGATCACACGGTGTAAAGTTGCACACATGATTTGAGGCTGAATCCTTTTTAAGTTGGTTTTTACGACAATGCATGGACCACAGGCGGACTTTCTTCTTCTTCTTGCGTGGAGGAGTGAAGTCTTTCAGCGACTCTTCTGTAGGAATGTCTGCTGCTTCCTTCAAGGCAAACTGATACACCTGTGAAAACAAAATTGTGTGACAACATACACTAATAAATGGAAACAACTATGTACTCAAGAGTGGGAGGAGTCGAAGGCAACAGCAACTGCTGCAAAGTCATATGCTCCCTGTCTGCAGCGCTGCGTAGTTGCCATTGTTGCCACATTTTTATGGCGTGCAGGCTGAAGTCCTTGTGCAGCGCAGCTTGGCAGACTAACAACAAACCAACATTTAATATTTCTGGAAATGAGGAGTAGGTATTATACGCGTATCAGTAGGGATGATGGAAAATAGCATTTATAAATTAGTTTAACAAGATTTATTTTGACTCGTAGCATTAATTAACTTTTTTAAGTTCGGCTTATAGCAGTTATGAGCATCTATTTTCTGAAACTTCAACTCCAACAAATTATTCTAAATAAATGTAAACTGAACATAAAAAATTAATGCCAGAGTCTTTCACCTACTAGTTATTTGTCTACGCTGAAATTTCGAGAATTTATATTTCAATAACACAAATTAATCAGATAAAAAAAAAAAAAAATAAAATAAAACAGTAGAGCCCCAATTTTACGAGATCTTATGGTAGCTCAAAATGGCCTAATAATATCGCTACCTTCTAAAATCAAGTACTCATAAAATCGAGTACTCGTAAAGTAGGGGTTAGGTCTCATGGTGCCCAAGAAGGTTCTCATCATAAAATTGCTGCATCGTAAAATTTGGGACTCGTGAAATCGGGGTACTACTGTAGTAGTTATTTACAGATACTTCACTCAAATACAGTAGCATACAAGAAAACTAGTAACATCATGTTTCACTAGAACAGTAGAACCTCGATCTAATGACATCGGATCTAACGACACAGTGACTAAGGGACATCATTTTTGGTGAACGTCAAAAATACAAATTAAATTTTAATAGATTGAGGAAAATTAGGCAAAATGCAAGTAAGTTGTAATTTAAAGTTATTTAAAAACATGTTTGTTAGCCAGGGGTGGATCCAGAACGAAATTTTTTTTTGGTGGGGGGAGGGGAGAAATATATTTTTGCTAGCACCAATTGGCCAATTTAAAGGGGGGGGGCCAGGGGTCCTCCCCTGAAAAATTTTGATTTTAAGATGCAAAATGGTGCACTTTGAGAAGATTTTGAACGTCAATATTTAACACAACAGACATAAATTGGAATTATTTCAAAGAGTTTCTTAGAATACTGTACATTGCAAAGTCCGTAACACCTACTGCATTTTCAATAGTTTGAATAAAAAGTGTAACATTAATAAAACAAGGTTGGGCTCTTGGGGAGGGGGAGAGAGATTTCCCCAATTTCGTTGCATCACTTGGTAGGCGGCAGCTGTAAAAAAAAACCTTTTGCGTTTCTGTTTTTTGAATTTTGCATTTGGAACTGACCTGATTTTTTTACTTTTTTAATTACGATTTTATTTGAGGGTTTGGTTTTGTGCTTTGATTTATTGACAACCTGCTTACGTTTATCAGCTACGACTTCGGACAACTCCTAAGTTGACATTATGCTTACAAGCAAGCAGAAAATATTAACACTTCTGTAGAAGTATGAAATCAAAAGGAAAGTGGAAGAGGGGAAGGTGTTAAAAGTAGAGGTAGCACTGCAACACAATATCCCGACTTCTAAACTCTTCACAATACTGAAGAATGAGGAAGTGTTTGTCAGTGCTGTAGAGAGGAAGGGACACAATATCAAGGCGATGAACCTCAAACTGCCGATAAATGTAGATATAGAGAAGGCATTTTATGACTGGTTTTCACAACAGAGAGCACAAGGTTGCCAGTTACAGCAGAAGGCAGATATGATCACTTTGAAGACTGGCCCTAGACTTCAAGAGAATGGCTGGAAAGGTTCTTACCGCCACAATATCAGCTGCCATAAAATCCGTGGCTGCCTATGCTACTTTAATATCAAATGATAAAGCACTTCGTTGAAACTCTGCAACCAAGATCCAACCAGATACACATATTTTAACAGTTTAATTAACATGTACACATGTAATAAACTATTACTTCAGCTTAATAAACAGAGTTTGTGTTCATCAGCAACCCCTTGACTTCTCTTTTCATTTCAGAGCCCGAACCCATGAAATAAGCCCAAGATAATAGAGACTGCTTGGCCAACTTAAGACCTTGTCACCAAGTTTTGCAGTGATTTCGAAAATATTTTTTTATTGCTGCACTAATACTAATATCAAAATTTTACTCCACAGTTTTGACACATGACATAATTTGTAGCTGAATTTTTTTGCAGACATATACTGAACACAGTTTTTTGGATTTCATCACTCAAAGTACCACATTTTTGTCATGAAAATAAGCAAAAATTAAGCAAAATATTTGTTTTTTGCTGACGAATGGTACGTTATTTTGAAAAATGCATCCACAGTATTGTGCATAGTGTGACTGCACACTGACTCAAATTTTTTCAAAGCTTTTGGTTAAAAAATATTTGAGTTGTTGTCACCAGTATGAAAAAACTCTGGAACAAGCCCTTAAGCTAATAAAAGAGAAATTGTTCCACTACACAGTTTAATCAATTTTCCACCATCTCTACTCAATGCTATCGGGCATTAATATTTTCAGAAAAATTATTAAATGGAATCATTATTCAATTTTTAAAAAATATTGGTTTTCTACCAGTGAAAGTTACACGAACATACAGTAAAAAAATGTATTACACGAACATACAGTAAAAAAAATGTATTACATGAACATACAATAAAAAAAATGTATTTTACAAATTACAAGAGGTTGAAGTAGCAAATTTCTGAATTTTAGACAAATTCCTCAGTAAATGTAGCCTCTCGTAGTATCAAGGCTCGACTATATACTGTATTTTTTTGATTTTATAGCCAAGCATGCATAATAATGAGGCCTGTCCCCCACTCCCTCTCCAACACAGCAACTGTACAGAATATCCTTAACCTTCTACGTATACTTGCAACTGCTTACTTTTTTTTAAACAGGTACAGTGTCTAATGATATTTATTTACAAATTACTGTACTTTCAAACCAAGACAGTAAAAAATTACATAAATCACAGAATTTAATAAGCAAATTTCCAAACTATTCTTCCAAATTTGTTTACAATACAGCTACAAAATAAATAGCAGTTATATACCCTTCCAATTGTATTTTCACTACAAAAAATTAACCTGCTTCCTCAATCTCCATTTCAAACTGTCATGCTTAAACAATGTGTACCAAACACATGCAGCCACCCATAAATCAGGACATTTTTTTTATTCTAGTGATTTTGGAAATGCTGATGTAATGTAAAATAAGTATGTCAAGTTTTGAAAGATTATTTCACACAAATGTAAAATTAAACTTCCTACTAAAATCAAAATGTCAAGCAAAGTAAGTTCAGCCGGTGGTACTTTCCCCCAAAAAATATGAGCATTTCAGAATCAATGATGTTAAAGGCCTGGAATCCACTGTGTTTAAATGTGAAAGTCTATTATTTCTGCTATAAAATGTAAAAAAATTCTCCAGGTGAGCACCTAAATCCTCAGCGGCGCGGCCCTGCCAATCAGCCCACTGCTCTGTTGCTCGGGCCTAGATCCTGTGTATGGCAGACACGTGGGAGAAGAGGTTTGCCCGACAGTACAAAAACCGTATACTGTTAGGTCACTCACACACAGGAGAGGACAATACGAATACGTTGCCTTTCTCTGTCTCTCACTCCCACAACCTCCTTGTACATAAACACATAGCCAGTTTGCAACTTGTGACTGGAGGCAGACAAAGGCCACGGTCCCAACACCAGAAACACTGCATTCCAATTAGCTTCTGCTGAGCTTAGATGATGACGTGGCTGTTTGGAACAAGAACTGCGTGTCCTGCCTGAATAATGATGGACATACAGTAGAACCCCTTTTTTACACCATTCAAGGGATCCTGCAAAAATGGTGTAAAAAGCGGGAAAGTGTTAAATGCAGAAAAGTCCTTGAATATTACTAAGTTGTACTAATTTAACATTTATATAGCTATCAAAAATGTAAACAAACAAATTTTCACAATAAATGAACTCCAAACATGTAAAGCTACACCCAAGAATTATATTTTGTTTTAAAAAATTCAAAGTAAAAAGAAAAATACAGTAAGTGGTAAATATTGCATAAGCACTGACCAATAAAAAGGTTATGTCTGTGTTTAAAGCAGTTGAACCATCAATTTGAGGGACAAAAATTTTCAATTCCCAGTTAGTTGACTACGACTTGAGCTGTCTCTTAACGATAAAACATCGTTAATTGGTACATTTGTACTCTTGCACCTACATATCATTCAATAAAATAATTCCTCAGTTGGTCGTAATTTGACACGCTAACACATTTTCAATTTTCCGCAAGCTGCCCATACGTCACAAAACTCTCTTCAATAATGTAACAATTTTTACGATTAATTTTTGCTGGAATTGGCATAACAAAGAGGTACACGTGTCCTAGTACGATGTTTTTCATCAATTGGAAATGCTAGTCTTTTAGCTAAGCAGACATTTTAGTGCATGCCATTACAAAGTCCACTACGAATAAATTGGAAATTATTTTGCCACTTAGCATTAATAATACTCTTAACGTCACAAAAATTACAACCAGAACATTAACTTCACATTACCAGAGTTATTAAACTAAGCAACAATAGATGCGTGCATACCCATAAATGCAATTGTGAGTGCTAGTGTGCATGCCACACTATCACATGAACTAGAGCAACTTCGTACAAATTGCGACCTGGCAGTGGCGCTGTCACTTGAACGAGAACATCTCCGTGTAACTTCATATAAGTTGCAACCACCCAGTGGCGTTGTCATGTGAGCGAGAGCATCTCAGAGCAACTTCGTACAAGTTGCGACCAGCCATTTAAGCGAGTAACCACAGGTCGATAAAATGGCGTTGAATGGCCTAGATCCAAATTGTAAATATGTACACGAGCGGAACAATTGATCACCTTGCAGTTAACGTTAAAGTTTGCAGTAATTTTAGACATATATCTGTGCTTGTTGCTCGAAGTGTAAATAGCGAGAAATAGAAATATTAAGTGTTGTAAACAATGGGAATGTTGTACACTAGACCCCCGATTTCACGAAACCCTGAATTTAACAAAGGTAGTGATTTTACGAATACTGTCTCAGGAACCCTAAAAGAGTAACAAAATTCTACAACCAAAAAAATTGTAAGGATTTACACTGGTAATGATTTTAAAATGTATTATTTAATTCACAGCACTCATGAGTTGTGGAGTTGCAGTTATTACTTGGCAAGTCACAATATTAAAAATAAAACGAAAATAGTGCAAATCCATTAAAAAATGCAGCAGTGGCAGTTTGAAAACTGCACTGTCGGCGCGCCTGTGCAGGATCTAAATGAAGGCAGCTCTATCAACGCATCGTTCTGGCGCATGTGCAAAAACTCATAACACTCTAGTACGGCCTTCTTCTACTAGACTATTTCCCCACGTCTCCAAGTCGTATTTCTCTCGTCTCGCACCGAATGTATTTACATTCTTACACAAACCCCACAAAGACAATAGCATGAAATTATTTTTTCTTTTCTGGGCTAACACAGTAGGCCTACGTACTTAAAATGATTAACGTGATGCATAATTTGCTTCAATAGTGCTTTACTGCATGTCGTAAAATGTGCATTCCACAAGAGCACGATGACCGCGCTACCTATCAAGTGTAGAAACATTTGTCTGCACCATGGGTATCTTTTGGAAATTAATTAGACATTCATATATTGCGTAGTCCCGGAACTCCTAATTTATTTTTACGTAATGTATAGACCAGCTGTGAGAGCTATTACTTGCAGCCACTTATGCACGTAATTATCGACAATTTTAGGTAAGAACATCAAAAAGTGGCGTTTTTGGCTGTTTGAACGTCGGTATATGCTACAGTGTTCCTATCTATCCACCATCTTGTGAACGTTCGTACACTTGCGCTATCTGTCCGCTCTGCACGCTACTTCTAACTACGTTCACGTACTGTGACATGCACTGGCACGTAGCCCATCGTGGTCTCTTACTTATATAGTTATTTCAATCTTTTTTCTCTTAATTAATTAATATTTTTTTGTTATTGTTTATAACAATTTAAGTAGGCCAACTTAACCAGGTACATACGGATGTATACAGCAGGATCCAACATATTAATTGGGGATGCTAGAAGAGGAATTAACATTTAAATTTTTTGAATAAAATTTTAAGTTTAACTGCTAAGGCATGATAAAAGTTTAAATTTTATGTGTCAAGAAATTTGACCATTTTGCTACTGTACAAGGTGTCTTGAATTTTACTCGGAACCTCCACCTCAAGCATTTCTTTGATAACCTGCCCAACACCATGAATGATTATGGCAATACCATTGATCCTGCATTAACAAAGTTTTCTCCACCCTCCACCTGAGACCCCCTCCACTGCCACCCTCTCACACTCTTGAGCAGTTCATATCACTCCTACTGACAAATGTCACAGATCCAGCCTTTGCTAGCTCTCTCCCCAACAGTAACATCACACCCTCTGAACGCAAAGCCATCAAAGACCTACAGAACAACAGCGAAGTAATGATACCGCCAGCAGACAAGGGCTCTACTACAGTCATTTTAAACAAAGAAGACTATATTCTGGAAGCCAAAAAACAACTGGAAGATTCCACCACTTACAGACAACTGCAAGAGGACCCAACAGCCGAATTCTGCGATCAAATCCAACACTTCCTAAATAACCAAGGACCACTTCAGGGGCTCTCCCACAAATCTGTACAGCTTCTCACACCAGACAACCCCACTACACCTGTTCCGTACCTACTACCCAAGATACACAAAGAACAACGGCCACCCCCAGGACGACCCATTGTGTCGGGATGTGGCGGCCCGACAGAAAGGATCTCAGCACTGGTGGATGCTCACCTCCAACCTTGGGTTCAGCTGCTTCCCTCATACATCCAAGACACCAACCACTTCCTAGAACACCTAAGAAACCTGAACATCCCATCCCATGATGCCTACCTGGTAACCATTGATGTAACATCTCTCTACACCAACATCCCCCATACATCAGGACTATCTGCCACAGAACATTATTTGAACCAGAGACCCCCAAACAGCAAATCCTCCACAGCTTTCTTAGTTGAATTGGCCAGACTCACTTTAAATAATAACAACTTCAGATTCCAGAACAACCATTACCTGCAAATCAAGGGTACCACCATGGGCACAGACATGGCCCCTTCCTATGCCAACCTATTCATGGACAAACTTGAACACAATTTCCTGAGCCATCAGCCCATCCATCCACACTGTTAGATGCGATTTATAGATGATATCTTCATGATCTGGACCTCTACCGAAGACAGCCTTCTCACTTTTCTCAACAACCTCAACTCCCACAGCCCATTAAAATTCACCTGGAACTATTCAAAATCCCATGCAATATTTTTGGATGTAGAACTGACTCTCCACAATGGAAAAATTGAAACAGCTGTCCATACCAAACCAACCAATAGCCTGCAGTACCTCCACTTTGACAGCTACCACCCATACCACGCTAAGAAATCCCTGCCATACAACCTCGCTACCAGAGCCAAACACATATGTTCCACCCAAACAGACATTAACAAACAGTGTTAGCAAATAGCCAAGGCCTTCATAAACAGAGGTTACCCAAAATCACTGGTACATGAACAAATACAGCGAGCCACTACAACTAGTGACGACTCAACCAAGCTTGGCAATTCTGAAATCCCCCTGGTTGTCCGATACCACGAAGGTCTGCACAAACTCAAAACAATACTTAACTGTGGTCACAAAATCCTGGCCTCCTCACCACTCACCCAAAACTTGCTCACTAAACCACCAAGGCTGGTATTCAAACGTCCCCCCCAACCTCTGTAACAAACTGGTTCACCCCAAACTGCCAGATATTACCACATCGGATGATAGAACCACCCCCAGGGGTTCTCACCCTTGTAATAAACCACGCTGTGGCTCCTGTGCTATACATCAACCTTCCACATCATTCAATAGCAGACAGACAAACCAAACCTACCCCATACCAGAAATTCTACAACTGTGCAACTGAAAACCTCATCTACCAACTTAAGTGCACTCACTGCAATGCAGAGCATATTGGCCTAACCACCAACACTCTCAGACAGAGGATGAATGGCTACAGAGCTGACACCAAAAAAGCCATAGCTGGAATGGAGGTTGATCAACATGAGAAGCCAGTTACTGCACATGCAGCACTTCATAACTCCAACTTTGATTCCTGTTATACAACCAGAGTGGTGAGGGCCCTACCACAGTTGAAAAACAAAGCAAAATTAAGACGCTGGGAACTGGCACATCAATACATCACAAAATCCAGACAGCCACCTGGCCTTACCCTCAGATAACAAACCCACCTTTCAAACTTCCCGCCGCACCTTAGTTTGCCCTCTGGCCGCTAGGTGTACTGATTACCAACCACCGCTGGACAATAGACTTCAGTGTACCTCCACTCACCTGATGAAGCAGATGTAGTCTGCGAAACGTTGTGACCGCGCATCCGCGGAGAAATGTGTTTGTCCTATGTGTGTGTGTGTGTTTCTATGTGCAAGTACCATCCTGTGAGTACTTGTGCACAATTCTTTCTGTTTTAATTGTAATTAATATCTAGTCTGGTATTCTGCATTTAAAAAACTGATTGTGCACTTGAGAGAAGGCACTCGGTAGCTCGGTTTTCTCGGGGAACAAGGGTTGGTCACATCTACTGTTCAGCTGTGTTATTTTAATCGTAAACGTCTGCATATTGATATAAATTTATATTTCAACTATCACTTGCGTTATTTTTCCGTTAAATGTTATGGAAGGCAGGCTATTTGCTCGCGAGAGGGCAATCGGGAGCTCGGTTTTATCACTTTATTGGGGATAAAGGTCAGTCATATCTATTGTTCAGCTGTGTTCTTTTGGTCTTAAGACGCCTGCTTATTTATATAAATTTATATTTCAACTATAGTTTACTTTATTTTTCCGTTAATCACTACGGAAGTCAGGTTTCTCGCTCAAGAAGACACTCGGAATCTCTGGTTTCTCTTTTTTTTTTTGGACAATGGTCTGTCGTATTTACTGCCCAACGATATGCTTTTGATCGGAAGACATCTTGCTACCAATATCAATTTATGTTTCTATTATTACATTAATTAATTTCTTGCAAAACGCTACGGAAGTCGGGGTCCAACTAGAGGCACTTTACAGAAAAAATGCAATTTTAAAATTTTAGGAGGAGGGAAGGGGGACCAAATATTTCGCTATTGATTTTACGAAGGTAGCGACTTTACGAATGTGATGAGAGGAACCGTGAATATTCGTAAAATCTGGGGTCTAGTGTACATTGAAATAAATGGAGACGAAACGGGACAGATAGTGATTGGTGTAATAAGCAGATAAACGTAAAAAACAGTAACGTAAAAACGAGGTTCTACTGTATGCAGCTTGTTCAGTAACAACTACTGACGCCCACTGTGCGCCATCTGAGTCACACACACCCACACATTTGTTGAGCTATGTTTGCAGTCATAAACAGGAAGCTGCTTGCATGCCTTTGTCAGAGCTAGTACAAAAAGAAACCATTTCATGTGTAGTAATTTTCACTGCAATTGAGATCCCGAAAATTAAAGTGCCTATTTCTGAGAGGGCAAATAAACTATGCATACAGGCGATAAATCAGTGTGAGTGAAGAAAATGTTGAGATGTACAATGTGCCCAAAATCAACTGATAAATATATTTCCAAATATCACCAACTTGGGTAGCCTGAGATACATACTGTATACAATTTTTAAAATGCTATGTAGTCAATATCAAAATGCTATTTTTACGAGCATCTAATGATGGTTTATTAGACTGTAGTTTACTAACCTGCTGACAAGTCTTGGTGAGCATGAGCTGCGCAATGGCACAGTAGTTAGTGAGGAAAACTTTGTGCAGAGCACGGAATAGTGACTGTTCTGCTCCAATCCACTCCCTACCTTCTTCTGGGCCATGCATACCCAGTAAGGAAAAGGATGTGCGAGTGGATACTGGTTCCTGAGGCCCCTCCACCTGAGCACAGCTACTGGTGGGCTTTACTATGCTCTGGGGCTCCTTGTTAGAGTTGCGCTTCATCTCTGTGCACAATACCAACAGGCTTGAAAATATATCCACATACTACAACCTCATATACTTATTAAAACTTAAAAATTCACCCATTTTTAGCACTGAAAACAAAAATGCTGTATACAAAGAAAACCACTCCATGCCTAACAGTAACATTTACACCCAGGCCAACAGAAACATGTTTGTAAACCGTACACACATGCATCATTCTAATAACCTTAAGATGTTAAAAAATCAGCTGATGAGCTTGTTTACCACTATTCACGGTATTACTAAATTACAGTCAAAGTTTGTTGCATTAATTCAGTGTGCTATTTTCTTTTCCAGCAACTATCTAACATTTTGCATCGTTCCAACAAATTGCCTATGCAAACAACATTACAAGCCCATATGCATAGTTCCTAAAAGCATCAATATTCTACATCAATAGTTGAAATATTTCAGCCAATGAAAATTAATAAATAAATAAATTTTAACTTATATGGGATAAATACCTTGGTAATTTACATTTCTCGTTAACAATAGACGTAAGCAAAGGTACAATATCATCACAATACACACATTTGCTAGTTCACAAATGTGGACTAGCGTAATATGTTTGGTTTGTATTCACAAATTTCACTGAAATTCTTTCAAATACCGGTATGTTCAGCAGTAAATGATCTGGTTTCAAGGAATGATTTATTTAACTGTATTAGTGGCTGTACATACTAAATGTAACACAAACGCGTTTTCCTTGAATGAACAATAGACATGTTGACATTAATGAAAGCCATTGAGGTATTATACAGTAGAGGGAACATGTTGTCACAAATGTGTGTCCAACGTGGTCTCGAGAGTTTGGTGTTGTTTATTTATGTTTTCTCGGCGTAAAAATGCAGTCGTGTTGTTTGAAACTCATGACGTACCTTCCAGAATATATATTTGGTCATGCGGTGTCACCAAGATCTCGGTTCAAAACCTTATAGTAAGTACAGTAGAATCCCGTCATAGCGAACACGGAAATAGCAAAAACACGGTTATAGCGAAGTCTTTCTGAGGAACTGTCAAAAAATAGCAAAAAAATTCCATGAAAAATGTGAATTTTATGAGTAGAAACATGTATGCTGAGTCGTGTGAAGAAGGGTTGCAGCTAGATTCGTAACCATGTGAGGCAGGCTTGCGGCGATGTACGTGACCTTGTGAAGTGAGTAGGTATTTGTTAGCCAGATGCAACCCTCGCACAGCCACCCCTCCCCTCTCTAAGCCAGCTAGCTGACACTGTCACGTGAGTCATGCTTCTGCCTGCGGGCTTATTCTGTACGGCCAAAGTAATGTTGCTTCACGCGCAAACTGCCTTAGCTTCGAGTTTACCAGGGGGTGGACACAGAATAGGGCGACTAGGGCCACTAATTTGATGGGCATCATGCACCGACAACATTACATAATAAACAATATGTGTAATATATAGACAATGTTTGGTAGTTTATGATACTAGCTAGTCAAGCATTTACTTCGTATATATTATATTTTTATTTATTTATACTAATACACATTTTCAATTACAATAACATGTCGGTTAAGTTGTCTACCATGAGACTCGTAACCTCGTGACTGCTCGAACTGCTCGTGATGGCTACGAATCGTAAATTGTTTTTGCGTTTGTGAAATAATTCTAGTTAAATTTCATAATGGGGAAGATCAAGAGGTACCCCTGTTCTACAATTAATTGTGATTCTGTTCATTCACGTGCAGAACGGGCGTACAAATGTTAAACTTTCCCAAAAAATTTTAACAGGAGGTTAGGTAACGTATTTTTGTTGCCAACCTGTAAACTAAAAGTTTTTGTTTCCGAAGTTGCCGGTGAATGATGCCCCCTTTTTAGTGGCTCGTTGGTTAACATGGCCGTGTCCACTCTTGAATACTTTACTTCCTCTATGGAGTTTACTACGAAAGTGATTCTGTACGGCCAAGTTGCGTTAGAACTCGTTTACTCGGAAGCAGATACGAAGGAAAATACTGAAGCAAATGTGCGCGGGTATCGGAGGTTGCGCAAAGCCCGGAATGTTGTGTAATAAGTGTTATAAATAATTACATTGGCTGAGACAGCGATATATAATAACTCTGCAGTGTATGCTTTCACGAAAAAAGACCCTTGGTTTGTCAAAAGTTCCATTTAAAAGTCTTGTGTATGCGGTGAAAATACTCAGGTGGAATAACCTCATTCTTTGGGTTGGAAACATGGATAATCCCTTCATACATCTACATGTGTTAATTTTACAGCAACGTGTGGAAACACGACTACGAATTACGAGAAGACAAGCCTACATTATGTACTACAATACACTAGGATATCGTTTGCCTTTCATGTTGAAGCATAGTCATGACAAACAAGGTTACTTTGTTAATTAAGATGAGTGCTTGAGAAAAATTCACGCTCTAAAATAATAAAGGATACTTACATAAAAAAGTGGTAGAGGTAGAGTCTATAGAGGTCAAAATGTGGAGAAAAAATACTAATTTTGTGTGTTCATTTAACCTGATACTAACCTAACCCCACAATAAGTGAATCACTGTTTTTAATTAACCTAAAAAATGGTACCAAGCTTAGCGTGGCATACACTGATATTTAGCCTACTAAACTAATTTATGACAGTGGAAGTAAATTGATTAAATATTCAAACAAACGTAAACATGGTTACTTGATTTTACTTATTGTGTCCATCTAACTTAACATTACCTTAACCCTACAATAACGGATTAAAATAACCTTCTATAATTAGATGGGTATACAACAAACTCAACAGTGGCTTTTTGTATAGGTTTCATCGCAGTAACCTAATAATTTGGCCTACGCAAACTATAGGCCTTAACTAAATTACTATCCACTACCTTCAAATTGTCAACTTCCAACCCAACTTGCCAATATAAGTAGCCTAAGTTGATATAAACACAAACATATGCAATAGCTATACAAAACGGTTCTTTCCTTTAATTATCTAAAAGGCCTATATCACTCAAACATAAATACTGGTGTTTGAAAATTTATTCTGTTTTGTCCCAAAAAAACTAGGTTATGGCATGTTAAAAAATCATACCTTCCCCCCACCCCCGCAATTTGTTGGCGAGTGCTATTCAAATTATCTCGGACACCCTAAATACATTAACGATTTATTTAAAAAGTTATATCTGTTAAAATTCACTACTGAGGTTGCCTAGAACCAAAATTTTCAATACTACAAACGAACACGCACGTAACGTTAAATTCACAGACTCGGGCGAGATTGTATCCCAATTACACAATAAACACATGAATAATTTTTCTACAGGGGCGTAGTGTATTTAGGGAAAAATCAACTCTCATCTCTATTTTTGTACTATCCATTACTTCCTTGCTGCCACGTGCTTCGTTGTTTATACACGCAGAACCATAGATAAAAGGAACTAAAAGAAAGGTGGCAAACTTACGCACCGCAAATGTTTCTCGATTTCATCATAAATAGAGTAATTTTCGGACAAAAGGGTAGCCAACCTACAATTACCGTCAAAGCAAAACGATTGAAGGTATCTCATAGAAGCAACATTTTCCGCAGAAGTAAATTATAGCGTCGAAAGCAATCTGTGGCGTACAGAATCGATCGCGAGAAACTAAACGCTATTTCGACAGCCGAAGTAAAGCAAATTACTTCATGACGGGACTTAGCTTCGGCCGTACAGAATAGGGCTGCTGGACACATCGCTTCCCTCACCAAACAAACGTGCATTGTTCTAATACATAATAGAATCGCGCCCTTTATTTCCCCCTCCCTTTTTCAACCCAGGTGACCGTTGGCTACGTTTCCGTGGTTAATCATAGTGCTTTCAACCGTTTTTAGTTTCACATACAGCTGCGTTTCTGATTTTTATTATAAATTACGATTTTGATATATTTATAGCCGAGCCCCGCAACTACGACATCTGCTACTACAACGCAACTATGACAGTATTCACAATGCCCCCCAAAAAAAAATTTTTTAATAATTTTAAAGGAATAAAATGGAAAAAGTTAACATTGCAAGCAGGAAAAATTATTTAAAATACTGTATGTTCATTAGAATTCAGCTATAATTAGAGGCCCGGAATTTTCACAAATGCAAAGGAACGGCTATAAAATGGGAAAGTCTTCTAGAAATCGATAAATTTTCCCGGAGAGCACGTAGACCCTCGGCGACGTAGCTGGAGGTGCTCCCAAAAAGCTTCCGCTCAGCTCAGATGACACTGCTATTTGGAACAAGAACTGCGTATTCTGACTGAATAACTGCGGACATATGCTGTTTCTTCACTAAGAATAATTGCCGCCGGCACACACACACACCACGCATACAGAAGAAATGCCTCTGGGAGATACAATAGCACTGTCTCTTTCCCTCACGCGCACCCACACAACTAGTCATGCTTATCTCTGCTTAGCTTGCTACAGCTCATATTTTACTCCTTTGACCTTCAACTTTTTGAGATAAGCAGCAAGGATGGCGGATGAGAGGATGCATCCTGTGTCAGTGCATTTGCTGTTCTGATTCCCTTCATGCTCACACAGTCGGCCGTACGTGTTTTTATCTTTCAGTTTAATGGCAATTTCAACATTTACTGTACACTAATTATAAATAATAATTTTAACACACTAAACATCCCATAAACTTGAGCGAGAAGCAATAAATACTTGCGGCCTGACCGTCACATTGTTAAAGTATTGTACACACTGTCAGGAAGTGCGTGGGAACAAGAGTAAGTCTCATTTTTTTTGACTTGGAACGAGTCTGTTTTGACAGCTGAAGGGGAAGAAAGAAAAACAAAAAGTAAAAGTAAAAATAAAAAGTAAAAATAAAAAGTAAAAACAAAAAGTAAAAAAAAAATTAACAGGTGGTGGGCCATGTGTGAAAACAAGCATGCCTAGCCTTAGCATTGTTTTTCAACAAACTGTCTATCTAGATTTGGTAGCACTCACATAGGTCAGACATGTTTTCTGTCGGCACACTACCGGAATAAAATCACAAACTTGTGACCTTACTCAAAGTCAATGCATACACATGCGCGCACTTCTGTTACTGCTAATTGGCTTCGAACTTAACTTTGTGCCACCGCTAACCACAGTTCACTACTAGTGCGCAAAAATAAAGCAACTACCAATGTTGGCGTCGCTTATTTTTGCTAGCAAATAACACTAGCATTACCTGCCCAACGGACAAGTTGACAATTACATTCACCTGTCCAAGCTGACTTTTATATGTCTCGGGCAAGCTCACAAATTATTTGATGTGTGCCACAGGGTGAAAGGGCACACAGAATTATCATCAGAGCATTCATGCTAAAATAAATAAATTGCTACACTCGTCAAACTGATTACATTTGTTTGCAGAGGCCGGCAGTGTAATGTTGACTGCCAGCGAGTGCACTCTTGCCACGCGGCCGCACGGGCGAGATGCAGTTGAGGCGGTCCAGCGTTGACAGCCATACTTACATGACGCTGCGGAGATTTTGGCCCATTGTGACTTAGCGAATAGTTGCACCCATACTTGTTGGGTATCACTGTAACCAGCGTATACTTACCTGTTAAAATAAACATATATTTCCTTAAAATAACGTACATACTACTTTGTAATTAAATAAGATTAAAGACGGTTTTAATGCAATTTTTGGGTTAAGGGGTCAGAATCGGCCAAGTGCTAATATTTACTTTTTACTAAAAACAGCTGTGTTAAGGAAAACAGTAACGCAGCAAACATTGTTTACGTTTGTCATTCTGAAATTTCTTCGCAGTTATACTATGCGATAGTATGGTAGTATGCTTTCCTCAGTACATATATTCATAAGGTACCAAAAGTTGTGATTACTAAGCAATTATTATCTTGGCTCTCAATGTTATGTCAAATCTCCAGCATATATTTCACTAAAGTAACGTGCCACATGTTGAACACACAATTTTGTACGCAGCTGTATAGAAGATACTCCCTCTACATTATATTTACTCTAAGATGAAAGCACTTAAGTTTTTTACAGGGAAAAAATTGTTTTAAAAAAATATTAAATTCATGTATTGTGTGAAAATTCATTTTGTCTTTAGGTGTAAAAAAAGTGCTTTTTTTAAACATTTATATGTACAGTAATTCAAATAAAATACGTACAGTTAAATAAAAATTACAGTACTAGGTGATTTTCATTTCACTATTTTATGCACTACTGAGTAAAGCCGAATAAAGCTGAACGCACAAGTGTCAAATACGGCTCACGGAAAGTCACTTGGTTATCCTGGGTAGAGTACATTTCACAGGAAGTGAAGCTTGTCTGCATTGAAAAAGTAAACCGGGCTAATTTCTTGCATGTGTTAGACCTCAACCTCGCTAATCAGTGGTGATCGGAAACCCAAGTCACATTATTTCTAGACATACATTTAGTAGACGTCTCGGTAATCTTGATACTAATTCAGTCTTGTTTATAAGCAACAGTTTCTCTCAGTTTCTGTTTAACAAACGGAACACCACATTTACCAACATACAACCCACACATTACTTCTCAAGAACAAAACTGAAAAGTCGGGGTGCGAGTCATACACAGAAATCAAGATTTTTGGATGAATAACACTTGGAAAAGTTGAATTTAATGTACATTACAGACTACTGGAAGGAATTATCATAATAGAAACGCAAGTATCAAACCCTTTATTATCAGATTGTGTGCATAAGCAATAAATACTCGACAACAGCATTACTATCAGTCAAGGCAACTGCTGTGCTAATGGCAGATGCCGGCCCACTGGAACACGCTGAGCTTGCGGCGTGCTGGACCATGCTGAGTTGCGCCAAGACAGCATGCACTTAGATCCTTTATCTCGCCTGGTCCAATGAGTGAACACCTAGCAGGCACTCAGCGCAGCGTATAGCGGCGCAAATAACCAAAACCGAGACAATGTTTTGTGCTGGGGTTTCTCCCCACCGAACACGACTTGGTGCTTTGACCTAGATTAACGGGAGCAATAAACTACTTTTACGGCAGCAGACATGTGTGTGCGCACGCTGGACGCTGGGGTGTGGAACTGATACCTTCGGCCAAGCTCGGGCCGCATCGGACCTGTTCGGGCCGCATCGGACCTGTTCGGGCCGCCCTCCCTCTCCTGGCCCTCCCCTCCCTTCCTTGGCCAGCGGTAGCTGGTGACCCGCCGCGGAGAGGCACTCTGGTCTCCGCCTCCGTCCGTGAAAGGCCGTGTCCCTCTCGGCACTCCGTCGGTAAGTGTACAGATTTGGTTCGGGTGCACGGGTCGTCATCTTGTTGCTGGCTCGGTAAGCCGCGTGTTTACCCTACGTTATTTACTAGTTTCTTTAGGTTTGATTAATCTATTATGACGTAATGACGGCGTGTCGAGGGGGCCCGAATCTAATTGCGCTATTGATTTGTATGGGCCCTTCAGGCCATGTTGTGGGCTATTAAATGTTAACTATTGTACACTCTTCCCGATATCATTGTATGTAATGAGTGATAATTGATAATACATCGTTTCTACCCCTGTATTATCTAGTTTGGTTGTTTCGTCGTGTTTACCCTCTCAGGTAACTCGAACCCTTTCGTCTCTCGTGCCCAGAGTGTGGTACAGTTTCATTGCTTCACCAGAATGTGCCACAGTACAGCCCAATCTGTAAGTACTGACCACTACACATAAATACAGGATACACTACTGCTGTTGCGGAGCATTCACGTGCCGTGCAGCACCACACACCAAACTTGAGCCCTCGCCATTGCCACTGTATAACTTCCAACATATCTAGTGGTGCTGAGCACTATTTATACCCTTGGGGCGCCATTTCTTTCTTAAGACATTGTCCATACATTTAAATTGAACTGTATGATGAAAATAAAATGTTTCCTTCAGGGTACCGTACTCGCCCCTTGCACCCATGTAAGCTGATGACAAGATTGGAATAATATATACTGTATATACATTAAAAAAAAATAAAAAATAAAATAAAAAGAAAATTCAAACTTATCGTTGTAGGCTTCAGGTAGTCCCTGGCAAGCAAATTTGTTGCTAAAATTAGCCAAAGGCTGTGTTAAACATGTGTCATAGCCATAGCGAATGTACACAATATGATGTTCCAAATATGATATCACATGTTACGGTACATGTACCTACCACTCTGAACGGTAACGGACACACTGTAGTGTTGACCACGTGGCACTAATATGAACGCACAAACATATAGCAACTTGCCAACAAAACGAGTCAACAAAATTTGAAACGATAGTCCAAACCACGCGTTGAAAGCACGAACAAAGTACATGAGGTGTGCAACACTAAACACGCGAAGTGAACGAAAATTACCGGCAGATTAAACCAAAATGTTCAGTCACAAACTGTTGATATTACTATCCTGTAACTTGTTTTTAATTTTGCGCCATCATTAATACACTACGATGTCATACTTGCGACCTACTGCACTATTTCCTATTTCTTCTGCTTCCGTAATTACTTTTAGCTTCTCACCCACTGAAACGGATGCAATTGTTTTAACATTTTGATTTCTAAAAGAACTACCAAAATACTAACGTACATAGCAACTACAAAATCTGCTACGCGCTGAGAACAATGCCCTACGCACGCAACAACCTAGTTATCGATAGTTCCTATCGACATTCCTCCGCCTGCATGTCTGTGTGCGTGTATGCCTAATCACTCTCGCTGTTGTCAACAAATATTAATTATCCATTTAAGCAGCGCACCCCCATTTCTGTGAATCAAATTTTGAAAAAAAGGTGCACTGGGTACATGGCCAAATACGGTATATTGAAAATATGGACTGCAGGTCTTATATGGGGTGGGTGGCACATAGGTAAATATTGTATTTTAACTTTAAGGCATGTCAAATGTGTTTTCAAAAGTTTTGCTGTAAAACAGTTAGGGTATCTCAAAAAACCGCCTGAAAATAAGAGGAGGTAGATAAATATCCTGGCAAGAAGCATGTTGATATCACCAAGCGTCTCAGGTTTACCACAAATGACTGTTTTACCACACTTTGTTAAATTCTCTTGTATCAGATTTGTTTTATATAGAATATTTTAGAGTATAGAGTATTTATAGAGTATTTTAGAGTAGTGTGTTTTGGAGGAAGAAACTATATCTGCCACACATTCGAAGTGCAACTTTTCATGTACTGCACTAATAAAATTATTTTGAGGTTGTTTTCAGAATTTTGTGAGGGGGGAGGTTGTTTTCTGCAAGTTTCATTTTCCCGCATGCAAAGTGTTTCCTCATTTATCCCTAGAAAAATGATGGATAGAGGCTCAACTGTATTTTTACAGGGTATTATCACTTTCATGGCAGTGAATAAAAATCATACTTTTAATCAAGCGACACCTACCTTTGTCATACTTATTGCTGTCATTGCTGTCTTCTGAGCTGGCCTCATTACCAGAGTCCACAGAGGCTTGTTTACGAACTTTTCGAGGTTTCTGCTGCTTCCCTTGCTCAGAACTTGTGGCCTGAGCCTCAGCTGCCTGACTTTCCCTCTCCTCACGTTCTTTTGTCTGTGCTAAGGCAGCCAACTTCTCACGCATCCCTTCCTGAGCAACATAATAAAACAAGGAATGTCAAGAAACATCCAGGGCAACTAATTATATTTTATATCAATAGCACCATCAAGATACAAGATAGTTTCACAGAAGACTAACAATTTTCAAATTTTACCCCCATAAAACTATTGTTGTCTCTGTGAAAAACATTACTGTATATGTATATACATAAATACCTCGGAGGCATAAGACACTATGTTACAAAAATCATAGTCTTCAGAAGAGCAGTGTGAAGAGTGTGATTAACAAGTGAATTCAGCTACAGTATTTAATATCCAAAAATTTGGGTTTTTCGACACAACACAGATTTTGTGTTGTATGTCACTGGAAAATACTTAAAACTGTAATTTTTATGATAAAAAGAGCATTTTGAAAAAAAAAAAAAATGGTCGTGTCGTATGCCTCTAAAGTAGATAGACCCTATTTAAAAATTAATTTTAAACATTTACTTTTATGATAGAGCAATTATGTCACACAAGCTAATTTTTATCAAGAAAACTGTGATCTGACCATAACTGAGGGTTCGGAGGTAGCATATTTGATGTGTGTAACGTAATTTGAAAATATATAAGCAATAACCTTCTTTAGAAATGTTTTCTTTTTTGTAGAATAGTGTAGGTACTCTGAAAGAACCTATGTACATACCCTAGTTGTTTCACAAAAATCACGTATTTTAAAACCATTGAAATGCTGTTCAAGAATCAGGTAGATAGGTTATCTAAACTGTGTTGGACTTGCAAGGAAGTTGAGATACGCAGTAGTCCCACTATTCTGAACTGAGACCAAGTTTTATTTGGATAACCAGATTTTTGAGTAACCAAACTCCTACCTATAATACATTAGGGAATATAAAACTTATCAATTTATGAAAAGGCGTAGCAGCTAATGTTTTTAAGTATTCAGTAAATAATATATCAACTGCAGTGTTTTATACACAGTTGTGCTTCAGCACTGAATTTTACTAATACTGTACATAAATAAGTAAATTAATCTGTTTTACATTTATTATGAGGTAATATTTTGGCTCGTACACTTGTTCAAATTATCTGGATTAGTAAGGTTCAGATTAGCAGAACCATACTGTATTTTGGGATGTTCAAAGTTACTCTTCTTGACCTTCACCCGCCCAGATAATTCCATCCTGGACTTTATTCACAAACAGAAGTCTACAAAACATATGTACATCTTTGCCAGTTTGTTAACACTGTAACAAGCAAGTCTTTCGTATCTTGCGACATCTAGTGTGGGGCACGTAATCAAACCTAACAGGAATTGGGAATGAGTTACGTAGCACTTTGCCACAGCACCAATCACACAAAAGTTTCTTTGTAAAAATATAATAGTTTATATTAATGCAGGTTGTTGAATTATGAAAACAATGAAGCATAAAAATTAATACAGTACTTGTTCTGTTTATGCCGTATTGCTAGACAACTTGTAACTCAGAAGCAGGGGTGCAGAATATGTCCGATCAAGGGAACGAGGTTCGGGGGAAATCAGAATGCATCAGGGGGAAATTTTGTTAAGAAAAAAAATCAGTATCTGCACGTGCACGTAAATGAACTTCTGCACTCGCATACAAGCCATGCTGCTACACATTGTCCTTTGGTAAGCTCTGAATGGTTGTTATTAATTTTTAACATAGTCAAATTGACCCTTAATATGTTAAAAAGTGTGCAATGGCTTTTGTGGAAAATTTCAGGTCAAAATAATGTGTTCTTGGGAAATAGTCATTCCAAATACATTTTCTACGGCCCTGCCCAGAAGTAGTGCCATTAACTTCAAAATTTAAAAACATGACAGCGTATTGGTATTTTTGTGCGTAAGTACATAAGTTGTCCTCTTTATGGCAAATTGCCATGTCTACAATGCTGACATTTTTAGGAACAACATTGTGCTATAGCAAAACCTAATATACAATGCAACAGCACACAATGTACAGTTCAACCCTGATTTTAAGTGGCCTTGTGTCTATAAATAATCACTTAAAATTCACTGCAGACCAATTTTGATTCCCCCAGAACATTGCATTTTTGTATCAAGTCAGCTTTAACTCCTGCTTCCGTAGCAGCAATGCTGCATGTGGGTCTAACCTACAAAGCACAGTTGTGATTTGTTATGCAGTATCCTTGCCATCCTTCCCCTTTTCTCACACACACAATTTATAAAAAAATGAAACTCAAAATCCAATAAACATAAAATTGGGATTTATTCTCATTTTGAAAAATTTCTTGAAAATATACAAAATACCAGTAGTAACCTACTATACTTACAAGAAGCATGTAACAGTCTGGCCCACAGGGATCAGTAAAGTTCTTTAAATCTGGTCCTTTCCGTTTCTGCAGATTTGGTTTGGCGTGTGAAGCTTGAAGTCCTGCAACATATAAGACGACAGGAAAAAAAGAACACCAGCATGTTTCCATAAACAGCATAAAATATTAATGAAATAGCAATTTAATGAATGTACAGCTTTTAATGATAAATTGTAGAGTCCTTCCTGCAAAATAGAACATCCTACCAGTAGGACATTTTTGTTAGACAAAAATGAGTACCTTCTGTACAGCTAAGACTTGTGTCTATACCATTGTAAAAAGCAGTGAATTCTCTTTCAGTGCACAAAAAAATGGTGTTGGTACACCCATTCGTTTGGAAATGGTGTATGTAGAGTATAATGAAAGGTGATGGGGTTCACGTAAATGTGATATATTTTGATGCACCTGGAAGTGAAAAAGTGTCTAGTAAGGGCAATTTCGGTGATAAATGAAATTTTAAGTGGCATGGCAGAATAGGATGTTTGTATGTGTTTTAGAGTGTTTGCAATTAACTAATTTTTGACTTTTTAATAATTTCTGCAAAAACCATTCATCATACTATCTAGATCAGGGGTTCTCAAACTGGGGGTCGCGACCCCCAGGGGGGTCGCGGGAAAAGGAGTAAAATCAAAAAAAAAAAAACAAATCAGTAAAAGCTGTAGTTTTTATTAATAACAAAATTTATAGGCTACACAAATTTTTAATACACATACAAGTTGAAAAAGGCCTAATACTATTTAATGGGAAACATGAGCTTGTTTGGAATTAACCAATTTTTTTATGTCCGGAATGAGTTTTGTAATACACAAAATAATGTAATTTTCCAGGGTCAAACGATTTCTTGATTTTGTTTTGATATTCACCATTATGGAGAAACCTTGTTCACAGTTATAAGACGTAGAAAATGGCATCAAAGTCTGTAATGCTTTTGTGGACAGCTCTGGGTATTCATTTTTAATACCTATCCAAAATTTGTCGATACAAGCACTGTTAAAAGTGAGTTTTGCTGACTGATCA
>PNEQ01073813.1:0-23128 GCA_003012365.1 Medauroidea extradentata
ATGTTGCCACTGTGGTTGAAGTTTAAGTACAAGCAATGTGAAGGTGCACGACCACTGTCACTTTAGTGGAAAGTACATTGGTGCGGCCTTTAACCAATGTAACTTGCTCAGAAGACGCCCAAAGAAACTTCCTGTATTTTTTCACAACCTAGCATATTATGAAATCTTTATCTTCAGAGAACTGGCACATTACAGAAAAGATATTACAATCATCCCACACAATGAAGAAAAAATGATTACATTTGGAAAATTACTAGGTGGCAAGTTCACCAAACAATTTATCGACAAGTTTCTTTCATGGCTAGCAGCCTGGCGACATTAGCAAGAAATCTGCCTACCGCAAAGTTCTGCAACACTGTAAAATTCTTCAGTACTGATGAATTTGAACATGTAAGAAGGAAGTGGGTGTTTCCGTACGACTACATGGACATATCGGAAGATTAGAAGAGACAGAGCTACCACCAAATGAAAAGTTCTACAATTGAATGACAGATACGTACATTAGTGATCCAGACTACGATCATGCACAAACAGTGTGGGAGGAATTATCTTGCAAAATTCTGAAGAACTACTCCGACATCTACTTGAAAACTTTTTTTCCTCTATTTGCAGATGTATTTAAGAACGTTTGCAATTTCTGCCTAGAAACATACGGACTGGATTGCGAGCATTATGTAAGTTTGCCCGGGTATGCATTCGCTGCAATGCTGAAGGTAATATCAGTGACGCTCGAACTTCGGACAGATTATGACATGTATTTGTATCTCGAGAGAGGTATTCGAGGAGGTGTGGCCCAGTGTGTGAAGCGACACTGTGTTTCTAACAACAAGTATGATGGTGAGAAATACAATTCTACGCAGCCAGAAACCTATCTAGAGTACCTGGACGCTAAAAACTTGTATGGTTGGGCTATGAGTCTGCTTCTACCTATAATAAATTTCAAGTGGTCCAGTACCGACCTAGACATCATGAGTGTGCCGGACACTTCTCCTGTGGGATACATCATTGAATGTGATGTAATATATCCTGAACTACACAAGGATCACAAAAATGTACCATTTCTGCCGATAAACGTATGTCTTCCAGATCGTCACAGAATAATCTTATGACTACATTGACAGGTAAGAAGAATTATATCGTCCACCATATTACGCTCAAACATTTATACTACTATAAGTGTCAAGAAAAGGTAGTGTTAGTGCACTGTTAGGTGACAAAATGCTACGATAATGTATGTTGACTGGTACAAAATACTCCATATTTTAGTATAATAGTATAGATATTTTCCAATTCAAACATAAGATCTGTGTGTGGTTGTGTATAAAAATCTAATAGCCTAACAGAAGAACCACGTGTCAAACACAACTAAACACATTTTAATTGTTAAAATCATATGTACATATAACATAAAGTATAATATTTCAGGGCTTAACAAATAATTATAAGTTCCGCCACCAGGGTAAAAGTAGTTCTGACGTCTATGAAAAACTTTAGATTTTTTTTAATTGCAGACAAAAGTCTAACATAAACAGTATTTCCAAGATCTAGACACCGACAAAAATTAAATTAAAAATACGTACAATTACTTACAGACAAGAAAATATTTAAACCAATGTACGAAAATTTACTGCGCGATACTAACAATCATACGCCAAAGTTCAACACAGAAGAAAATGTTTCAAGCAAAATATGTAAAATTAAAAATAGTCTTTAAAGGTCTAACACAGAAAAACCAACATGTTATATTTTAGAGGGAGAGAGAGAAAGCTAAAGGATAACGTATATAAAACACTTATACGAAAGGGAAAAAGATATAAAGAACAGAAATTTAACATATAAAAAAGGTGAACACAAAAAAATTAAACATACCTTCTACACATAAGCAATAAAAAATATCAAGCATTTCAAGGTGAAATTTATGTGTACGAAAGTAACAGCATAAATGTTTAAGAAACTAAGCAAAAAATGAGAATCTAACTCACAGAACAGGTACTGGACAAAAATATAAATTCCAAGAAGTCTGGCATGAGTAAAAGCTAAAACATGATAAAAATAATCAAAATTTATAAAACTGGTTAAAAAAATACTATTAGTCATACAAACAAAAAAAAAGTATTAGATTAAAGAAAGAACTGCGACAAGGTTAGATATGAAACATTGTAGGAGGTCAGGTTAGGTCAAGTTAACTTATGATTTCAGTATTAAAAACATTAAATAATGGGCCTAGCCGTAGTATAAATTCTATCAAGTCCTTACAAAGCATAGCAAGTATAACATATTACAAGAATTAGAAGAATATATGTAATACTAGAAATAAAATAGTACTAACCAACACTACTTATAAACACCTTACAGAAAAAAAAATATTCTAAGACCTACACGGGTGGTACATATTCAATGCCTTACGAGAATGTAACATGCTAGAAGAATTCCTAGCAGTGTACTATGATGATGCATTACAGAATGTAAGCTAGCGGTGAGACTTGGAAATGGAGACGGACTGAACCATTAGTACATACAACACCAATGCTATCTAGCATACTACACTGGAACCAAGAGGATTGGTATAGCCACTAGCTCTCCTGATGGAAAGACTCAGCACCAAAGTTTTAAATAATCAACGCCATCTAGGAGACAATCAGTAACTACTGGCAGACCTGCCTAGAGGACAACTATAAAACTAATTTTAAAAAACAAGATGGAGGGTGGATCCTATGAGGGTAGCTAGGTATCAAGACAATGGACATTAACCAAGATGGTGTATAAACAGCCTAACAAGGAAAAGTATCAAATACAGAACAGATCCCGGATCCCTGCTCCCTGCTCCTGCAATAGAATCGGCTGAAGTACACTACTCTTGTAGTAGTTCTTCATCGATTCTTTTTGAAAATACGATTTTATTATTAGTCGCAACGTTTCACCGACAGCCACACAAAGATTGTCGGAGACATTTCGTCAGACAATATGTGAACATAAAGTGATATATTTGGTAGTGCTATGTTGAACATCAGTGTTGTGTCAGGGCTGTCGGGTCGTGGTCATCGGACTATTGTGATTCCAGCATTACACATTACAGTTTACAGTGGAGCCCACCCCATCAGCAAAATATCGATTTCCTACTAGCCATGACGTCACGTAGGTCGACTTCTCGCGAGAGGGATTAAGGTCTTGGGTATAGGTGGTGGAAGTTATTTGTAGTCACATGGTCACCACGCAAGTATAGATTCGAAGCATTACTTTATTTTGAAATAGTTTTAATGTTTAGAGTTATTCACATGCTTATAGCCACGCATAACATATTAAACTATTAAGAATAGTGCATTGAGAATGTTGTTATTCTTTTCGGCAAGTGGACATTTTGCAATTACTACAAATGTTACTGACTCAAGAAAACTCGTATTTATCTTCAAATGAAGCAATCTGTGAATATACAAATAAGAGTAATGAGAAAGATGTTGAATTACTATGTCAGTCATCCATACTTTATTTTACAGTTTTGTTTAACCTTGTTGATGGAGTTAATATGATCACTAGAAGAACTAAAAAAACGTTTTGTACATAAAACAAAAAAAAAAAAAAAACGCCAAATTATTGAGGGGGACGTGTCCACCCCGCTAACGATGCCCGTGCATTGTGTTGATGTACTGGGTAACCGACAACCCAGGCAAATTCAGTATGGTTTGTAATGTGTGCAAGTCCAAAATATGTCTAGCACCTGATATACTCGCGCCAACAGTCGAGACCGGCACACATAGTTCAATTGATGCTGGCGACTACGGCTCTGGCATAGCAAGAGTCTCGTGTTGGTCGAAGCAATACCGGAATTCACAAGCTGGTGCCTATATAATACTTACGAATCTACTAAATTTATCGTTCGAAGCCCTGCGTGAACCCGCGCGCTTTAGTATGGCGAACATGATCCTAAGCTGCACGAGTCTCCAGTTCCTTTCAAAAAACGATCGAATAATTCAAACGTAGCACTTATTAACAAGATGCCAGCCTCTGCAGGCATTTCTTCTGATGTAGGTCTTCTAAACGTCAATCTTTCTCTTCAAATTGTAAAGAATACCAACTTATTTACAGCCTTCTGTTCCATAGTTTATGGACTTACGCATAATTTCGCTATGTTAATTTTGAAAAATCAGCTGTAAATTATTTAGCTTTATAAGCACCTTCCAGCCCGAGTCCAGCTGTTTGCATATAATTTAAGCAAGATTAATTTATTTGGCGACATCACATCAGAAACAAGGTTACTGGATTAAAACAAATACAAATGAAACAAAGTAGGCCTATAGCAAAATGTGAACTGATTCTTTTGTGTCCTGATTATTCTTCAAATCGTACATTAACTGAAGGGTAGTTTTTGAGTTTCGGACACACATTATACATGCATAACTTCTTGTCAAGAAAATTAAGTTTACTGTTTCACCGATATTATTTAACATTTTCAGTTATAAAAACGGAATAAACTTGCTCCAAGTTTCCCTATAAGAAACATACGAAAAAACGATTTAAATCCAAAAATGTTTACTTAATTTTTGTCTCCAAGCACAAGGAAAGCTTTAAGATAAAGGTGTCTTACTTTTACGCCTCTTTGAATAATAATGTATCAAAACTTGTATATGCAACCTTGAGGCGCACAAAATATAATAATAAATATATTTTTTAACGAAGCTGCTAAATTCGTTAGCTACAAACACTTATGTGACACACCAACTTTCAAAACTTTACTCTTTGCACTGTTCACTTTAATTTTTAATAATTACTAGCGGTCTGGTTATTTAAAACTGGCAACGATTGTTTACAGACAATGTACACAGTCACAAGATATAGTTTTCATGGTTTATTTAATCATATAATTACCGAAAGGGTTGTCCATTGTAGAACACGAGAAATAGTTGAGAAACTTGTTAAAATGTCCAGGGTGGTAAAGGAAGATGGAGGTTGGGAGAGGTTAGGTTAACATCTGATTAAGGACAATTATAGTAGGAGGGGAAACTATGATGAGAATATCCTAAATGTATGTTGGAGAATGGAGCTTGGCAGGAAGTCAATTATAGCGAAATCTGTGATGGAGTAGAACACACTGTGATGGCGGAGCTGTGTTAGGTGATTAAATTTTGTTATTTAGCAGCTCATATGCTACTATGAAAAGATTCAGATGAGGCAAAGAAGCTGGGAGACTTGTCTCCTTGGGGTCCATTCGGGTGTGTTTGGTAGTGCTCTGTTATGGATTTGTGTATGTTCTTGACGGCATGTTTATTTACTTACTTGTTTGTTTTATTTTATTTATATATTTAATATTTATGTTATTCTATACATTATATTAATTTTATTTAGTTATTACAATTTTAATTATATTTTTCTGTCCCTGTTTTATATTTATTGGCACAGATTTTTTTAAATAACTATTCTTATTCATTTTCTTGTTTCCTCCTTTTTATTCATTTAGGCCCTACTTTGAGGTTGCCTGTGTAAGCAATATAAAAGAACATACTATTTCCTCTGTGTGAAAAATTTGGCTTATTTTATATGGTAAAATTTTGGTATACACAACACAGTTTCAAATAATCAATGCAAGTTTCAGGAAAAGTAGAAAGTGTTGAGTTTCAAGATAAGAGTCCTAGCTCCAATGCCGTTACCAACATGCTATTTTTACTAGTTCACCTACAACTCCTCCTCCGTCTTCACTTCCACATCCACCATAATTGTCATCACTTCCACAATTAGTTTTATGCAGTGCGTGCACAATTTACACCTACTGTTAAAATACATTCTTCCCGCTGTACTAGTACGAACTATTTCATATCACTCGACTTAATAGTACACTCGTACAGTTGCAAAACAGAATGCGCTGCTCATCTGCAGTGACCATACTCTAAGGGCAGTATATTCTCCTCTCTCCTAGGTTCTCGCTTCTTTCTCATGAAGGTTCCCTTTGTCGTGTCACGAATACGATAGATAATTAAAAAAACAAAAGCTGCTACTACGTAGTAATTCCTACGAACGACTAAACGAGACAATAATGTAAGACAAGACCGTAAGGTGAAACGAGTCAGGCCGCTGTGACTTACGACCCTGATATTAGTACCTGGCGAAAGAGTGTTCTCACGTGTCACACATGTGACTGCTTGGCTTTAATAAGTTATCCATCCATTGTTTCTTATGGAAGGTTTAGTTCGTCATTGGCCGTATTCAAATAGAATCATCTTGAATATGCGACAACGAGAATCGATGCTTCCTCAGATATGTTATCTGCGGCGCGTTCCCCACCCATGTGGGACAGACATGAGTATGAAATTAGCTAGTCGTACAAGCAGTATTTGACATAACTCTCCCTGTCCCTTGTACGAGAGAACATAGCTGAAATTAAATCATACTATACTAGTACGTTGAAAATTGTGTCACTTGCTGCGGCCCAGTGGAAGATTAAAATTCACCATGTGGTAAAGAAGGCAAGCTTGTGTAAAATCTCAAATAATTCCGTAATGTGTATGCATAAATGTATATATGTATATAGCGAAAAATATTAAGCATACATGAATTTACTAGTTAGCCGAGTCAGTTTTGAACAAAAATAAAAAATAAAGGACAAAGTAATGACAAATTATTTGAAGATAACAAATAAATACAGCCAAGCGGTGAATATTTTCAGAACATAGTTGTCTAGTTTATAGGAATAAAAACTTTGATCATTACGCTAATAGTTTGCAACTTTTTCAGAATTTGATTTCATATAATAATTAATTAGTGCATATTGGACTAAATAAGTATAATGGATAATGAATCCAAGACAGCTGGATTGCATCCAGATGGATAGCATCCAGATAGTTGTATATTATCCAGATTGTTGGATATGTAGCCAGGTGAATATCATAAATATGGATAGTATATATCTAGATTGTTCTAGATAATTGGATAGCATTCAGATTGATATAATCCAGATTGATAGTACACAGATATTTCGATAGTATCGAGATTAATGAATACTATCCAGATTAATATCATACGAATAGTTAGAAAGTATCCAAATGGATTAGCATCTAGATGGATGACATTTATATGAATAGTATCCAGATTATTGGATATATTTCCAGGTTGTTGGCCGGGTATCCAGATGGTGATAAATCCACGTGATGGATTAGAGTATTAGTCGAGACATTTTTGAAGAATTAAAGCAGTTTGGATTGACGAATTGAGAACTTATGTTAGTTCTGTGCCAGAAAATAAAGATGTGAAATAATTTTAATGCCCTACCCTCTGTACAATTATTTCAAAAAGCTCGCATAATGCAGAAAGTGACTAAAATGGAAAATATTGCCAGTCTCCTAAAATTATATTTTTGAGTCTGAAGCAAGAAAAATATAGCATAATATTGTAATATAATACTATAACGTCTTTATTAATAACGTGGCGAAATTAAGGAATTTTACCTTTTCTTACACTTAACCACTTAAATTACATACAGTTTTGAATCTTATTAAACATTAGGTGCTTTCAAATAATAACAAGTGCAATTCATTATAAAAATATGCACATACAGGAATATATTTCAAATGATAAGTCGGTGGTGGTGGTTGGTGGTGTTAGATTATGAGGTTGAGGTGAAAGCATAAAATAATAGAAATAGTATGTTGGTAACGACATAAGAACTGCTAATCAAAATATGAAAGTATAAAATACTAATTATCTAAAAATTTCCAATGGTTCTTGTAAAACTGTGGTGTATACAAAACGTAAAAAAATTAACACAATATCTCAAACAAAGGAAATGACGTGTACACTCTTAGTACTTACAAATGCGCCATCAACATAAACAACAAGTAAATAAATTCACATAAACGTATAAAAAATATTTACTAAAAATATATTCATTGAAAAAATTATTAACAAATAAAGGTAAAGAGGGGAAACTTAAAAGCAATAAATATATAAGTATAAAAATCTATAAATAAAAAGCAAATAATAAGTAAACTTTCCCTAGAAACACATTAACAGCACTACCCGAGCACTACTTAACACATCTGAAAAAGCCCAAAGGATAAAAGCCTTCTAGACTCCTTGCCCCGTTAAAAACGTACAGTGCTGGATTCGCCATAACCTTTATACTACATTAAAATAACTTCAGCTATATTATAGATGTTCGACTGTAAGTGACCGTTGAGGTAGTTCACATATTTATAAAACATATTTTAAATGTGTAGACAAGCAAAAATAAATTTAAAATATATATTTCAAACTGCATAAAAATAATTTACAATATAATTTGTTCCCAGGTTCAGGACCATGCAATGGTGACAGTGGAGGTGGTTTAGTCCTTCCCATGGAAAGTCATCTTGGTAAACGTTGGTATTTACGAGGCGTTGTCAGCCTTTCCCTTCTGGACAAAAGTGTATATTCATGTGACTTGAGTCAGTATGTTGTTTATACTGATGTGGCTAAATATAGCAGCTGGTTGCTATCATTTCTGAATTAATTTATGTTTCATTGTAAATAAAAATTAAAAGAAAGAAAAATTAAACTTCATTCAAGTGGTTTACATGCTGAACCTTCCCGTCACCTTAAATTTTTGAGAAAGATTATCAAGTAGGAATTTTTATACAACCATAAGAGATCTCTTCCCTCAAATTTTTGCTATGGGTTTTAGTGTCATTGTCCCATAAAAATGTTTTATTTGTTGTTTTATTTAAAACAAAAATAATGAAGTTGGTGTCAAAAATTTTTGTTACGTTAGTGTTTCATGGGTATCTCGAGTAATAATAAAAAATTCCAACGAAATCATCCTCCTTAGTTCCATTCAAATAGTAATACTTTATTTATTTTGAACTACTTGTATAAGAGTTTTGCATATCACTTAAAAATAAGAAAAAAAATTTGTGTTACTTTTGGATGTCAACACTAATAAAAATATTTTAAAAAATATTTCTGTTGCTTGTTTCATTCAAGCCTGCTTCGTGAAATACATACAGTTTTAGTTTTTAGAGCTGCAAAGTTAGTCATTAAGAGTTAGTGGACCGGACGAGTGAGACGTGCTAGAGCGTGGTACGAAAATAATTATCTTGCACATCTGTTAACATTTTTTTCCAGTGCGTTTATCTTCGAAATGAAGACACACTTCATACTGTGTCCCTATGATTTATAAAATGTCGTCCGCGTATAAAAGCATTATTCCCAAGCTACTAAAAAATGCAAAAAAATGCTTTTCTTCACGTTGCCGTAGCTGAGAAAGTATCAATTGCAATCGTGAAACTAAGCCATAGGAACCTACATTGGACATTACCTCAATCATTCCACAAATAAAACAACAGGGTCATCGTTTGATGTCCCGTTGAAAAACACATTCTAAGAAAACACTGCACACTAGTTTAACCTTTTGCGCCTAGGCGATGAGGTGTACGGCGGGCGTGTAACGTTCTACTTATATAATTATATATATATATATATATATATATATATATATATATATATATATATATATATATATATATATATATATATATATATATATATATATATATATATATATCCTTCCCCGCTTCCGTGCCCCAAACGAAAAGTGAAAGCTACCGTCCACTAACTCTTAAGGACGCGGATACACATAAATTTGAATTAGTATACATGTACATGTTCAAAATTAGCACGCGGTCGCACGACCAACCGAAGTCGTTAAGATCGCGATATATTCGAACTTATCTAAGGAGGTTTTGTACCTACATCAGAACGACATGAATTCTCGATCTGTGCTATGAATGAACCATTTGTTTCAATATATCTTCCGTACGACACATCGCTACAGCAAGACTGCAGACAGAGAGCGGGAGAAAATTATACAGGTTAATATATAATTAATATTCAAAGTTCATTTTGATTTTTATGTAATTTGTGATAGCATTAAAAACATTTAATAAAGTACAGGTGTGTGAAATGCGAGATAAGTTTGTGACGGGGAGAGTTGTAATGAGGATCAAGAGGGGGGGGGGGGAGTTGATTTGTCGAAATATTTTGACTGTGAATACCATGAAAATATTCCTATGTTTAAGACACTGAAGTTGTTGCAATATATTTTGCACTGATATCACTTCGTCTGTCTATAATATCACCTGTTTGTTATTTTAACAATTCATTACGATAACCAAGGTACATGGAAAGCAACAGTTTTACATGTATCTGTTTGTTATTTGTAAACATTTCCATCAAATCGGTCAGTAAGATTTATGTCTGCGTAACTTCTGTTTACAAATAACATTCTTCAAAAAAGGCTAAACATATTTGACAACTTCTGCTTTAAATTGTTCATGTAAACATGTTCTATGTGTAGTGTGAGTACAGCCCAAGGGCTCTGCCTGCCTAGAGCCCTGGTGGAGCAAAGGTATGGATTTACATGTTCAATTATATTCGGTGTTGCTCAGTACCTGTTGAACACGCATACATGCCACACCTGACATTTTTGTTCGTCTCAGCAAAATCCACATTCCACTAGAGTATTTAAGGTAGTTATTAAAACTAAATAATGCCTGAAAAATAAAAAAATAAAAATAATTATCTTTTAAACGTACACTCGAAAATTTTTTCTCGTAATTTAGATTTTTACTCCTGTAGTAGCATTCTCTTCTGCTCATAGCAGTAAATGGTTTTCGCCCGATAGCGATATTTATGACTGAGCACCACCGAATATAATTTAACATGTAAATCGCTATCCTTGCTCACGCCACGGCTCTCGGGCAGGTGTAAAAGTGCACGGCCATCTTCAATATACAGCATTTTCCTCACTACAAGCATTCCTGAAAATGTATAGATTTTTTTGACATTTCATGCTCTAAATGATAATCTACAAGACCATTTTACATTGATCGATAATATGGAATTAATGAACTACCCAACATTATAAAAAGGTGTAGTAGACTAACCTTTAGAGCATGAAATATTAAAAATGTTGAATACATATAGCGGGTAAAATACTTAAAATAAAGATGGCCATGCATCATCCTTAAGGTAGGTGATCGAAAAACTTTTACTTTTATTTCTGCTTCGATCCGTTGTTATGTTATTGGTGAGGTCTAATTATTAAAAAAATTACAAAATTAACAAAATAGAACTAAGATTTAAAAGAAAATTATGTTTTCAAGTATTTTAAGCAATGACTTGAACAGGAAAATTTGTGTATTTTTCCCGTGAAATTTAATTCGCTGGTTGAGTCGAGTTGTAAATTATGCCAAGACGACAATACTTTGTATTTGTGTAGCCATATAATAAATTAATTTTTTTAAGTTGGCTGCATTTCATAGCTTGTCACTAGGTCACAAATGTGTTTTTGTAACTGTCATGTTTGCACATAATTTAAATTGAACCACGTAGTGACCTTCTGCAGTGTTTCTAGAACACAAAGCTAATAAAAGATTCTCTGTCCGTGTATTGAGTGATGGACTATATGTTTTGCGGTTTTGTAACGCTTAATTGTCGATGGTTATATGGTTGGCCATTAAAATGTCGCTGGATATTGCTACAATCTACTGGGAGAGAGGGAACCACCATAGTCGTGATGTTTGTCGCTACTGCGAACAGGAAGCAAAGTATAGAAATCATCCCTCTAGGCATACACAATAGATACCAAGACATGTCGCATCTCTCGCCGCCACGTTTTCAAATGTACCAGCCGTGGCAGAAGGGAAGCTAAAGCTACCGGCTGCATTGCACCTGGTGACTGATCGGTGTTTGATACTGCTTCTACGCGATTTGAGGGTCGACGCGTCGTGATATCTCAGCGCCACCTACGGACTCATATAAATGTTACAATGGTTATTTTCCATATCTAACGCATCTCGCGCGTTAAGTTCCCAACATGCTACTATTTCAAAAGAAGAAATAAGTGGATCCAATTATTTATTTTCTGACAGCTGTCAAGTGGACTGAAACAACACTTATTGAAAATCGTGCTGTAAATAATGATTCTAGAAAGGTTTTATATTTGCCGAAATATTGTAAACCTTTTTGAAATGCTATGAAGTAAGCAACTAAATTTGTTTAAGTAGAACACATGAAGAATTTTAAACAGTTTGCTGTATTTTGTAAACGAATATTTAGCTATTAGCAATCGTGAATGAAATAATCTTATATAAGAAGCACAATATCGTGTTAAACAGAAAAATAAAAAATTATCAATGTAAAAATATATTTGTAAGGTAAATACGTTTGTACAACCGTAGGTTTTGCTTAGACAAACATTGCTTCAATTGCATATTTTAAATACTGTTGAATTAATAATTGATTACTACAATATCTTATAACGCTTCTTAAGAGTGCGTGGTAAATAATTCAACGCTAAAAGCATTAATCTATAACTGTAGGTTTCTTGGAGTCAACTTACGAAAATTAAACAATAGCAATCATAGACAATACTTTCAGCCAACGTTTTAAACAAAATTGTTTCCAGTGTTAAGAACTTCTGAAGCACAATCTCTGACGCCGGAACCTCGTGCATTTAACTGCGGCGCAAGAAATCACGCGTAAGACGCTAAATAAGCCTTTATTATTTAGGTATTTTGCGTCTGACCTTTAATATTTCACTCATCATATGCTAAATAAGCCTCAAAAAGACAATATGTGGCATTATGTGACGAAATTCCGCCTAATCAAAATTTTCACTAATCTGAACAAGGTTCGGTCCCAATTAGTTCGGATTAGCAAGACTGTACTGTAATAAAATTTTGTAACGTTGCTGGATGTCCGAAAATCCGTAAAATTTTAAAACTTTTCGTAAAACCCTAAAAAAACACATGCATTCCGTACATTTTACGGATAAAGTGATACAAGTTGACAAGTATATCAATGTTGGTACGTATTTACAGATATTACCAAGTTATTTTTATTTTGTTATATCTTTAGTACAAAACATTTCATGCAACAAAACAAAATATTTTTGCACTGACATTATCAAATAATTTTTATAATGTCCAGACTGCTAAATTCAAACAAATATCTACAAGTAATTTTTTGTATTAGCACAGTCAATTAAGCATTATTTGTAAGATACACTGACTATGCGACTACAAAAAATTACTAATGGCCAGTTCATACTGGCATCATCTTTCTTGTACAAGAAAGAGAACATCTAATGTGTACACGGAGGTGAACAAGCTAGCAGCCTTCCAAATATAGTAATCAATACAAACCGACATTCTTGTTCAAGAAAGATTAACAAATAAGGTATTCTAAATGCAAATTTTGGAGGTTGTATTTCAGGATGTTGGGGTTAATTCCCGCAATTTTTGTGTCTCATAAAAAATTTTAATGTAAAAAAATTCTCTACTCTCACTTGTGGACTAGGTCTTGATTTTGGTGACACTATTTAAGATCAGGCAATATTTCTTTACCTATACGATATTTTATTTATTCAAAATAATTTTAGTTTTTTTTTTTTTTAAGTTATATCGTATAAGATCATTTGTGTGCATTTGAAAACTGTTTACATTTAACTCGTACAAGAAAGCTAAGAAAAAAAATAGAACCCCTATACAAGACCTTCTATGATAGCCACTAGTATGCTTTGTTACCAAATTATAAAAGTTTGCTACAAACGAAGGTGAACAACGTGTTCACCTTCTTGTATAAGAAAGATGCTAGAGTGTACTAGGCTTAAGAGATATTTACCTAAGTTTAGCATGTATGCATGCAAAAGCTGGCCTTAATGCAATGATTTGTTACAATAACAATGCAAACTGCCAATAACTCATCTCAATTAATGTGAGTAAACTAACTACGCATGTGATTATAATAAACAATACGCTAGCATCAACATAGCCTCTCTTCATTGCTTAATCCCAACCTATGCTTGTAACCACGTTCATGCTACGTTGATAGCATTTCAAGCCTCCTTTATGACAAACATACCATGTCTGCCCATAACTTTGTAACAGATATCTTTTCTCCCTTTGAAATATCAATGCGTGTTTTAGGAATGGACTACTATTGAGCAAAGAAAACAAATTGTCTTCAGACTTTTTAATGTACAAATTTTTTTCGTATGATTGTTGGATTTTTAGTGCTGAAAAAATAATAGAGTTCGACAAAAAATCGGCAATCTGGCATCAGAATCAAAAACTGAAAATTCCCACCACAAACAATACAATAAACTAAATAACTGTACGCACATCACATAAATTCACTCACAAAAGATAGCTTATAAAAATGGCCAAAAATTAGAGCATATAACATTTAAGTATTCAATGCACTGCTGTATTGTATTGTATAAATGAGATGACGTTACAGATTTAAATTGTCAGGTTTCCATTTGCAAACAGGGTTTTTCTTCAACCCCCCCCCCCCTCCCCCAAACACACACACATAAAATGGTTTTTCTATATTCTTCCCTTCTGAGCTACAATATTTACAGAATTTTTTGCTGATTTTGTAATTTTATGTTACAGTATGAGAACTAAATTACATACATGGCTCATTAACGACCTTCACTTAAAAGGGAAAATGTTCAAATTTGCCGAATTTAGGAGATTTATATGCAATTACTGTATTGCACCCATAGCATCAGCTGGTGTAATGTAAAAAAAAATACAGAATTTATGTCCCAAGCTGAAATGCTGTGGAATGACCTAAGCACACACATTCAGAATGAGACCCAGTTCTGTAAAAAATAAAATTTGATTACCTCTCTATAAACTCCCACACAACAGCTGATTTTGCTGGATATGCTACAGCATGAACATAATACAGCGCAAATGTCATCACTGCATCTCAGGAGCGTCATTTGGGGCTACAGGGGGGGGGGGGCGAATGCCCCCCCTGGATTTGGAATTTTTGTGTACAAATATATTTTTTGTATTTTTAAATGTAAATAATGCTAACTTAAGGACATAAAACTGAAGTTTTATTATTAAAGTATCTAATTTGTACATACTTAATTAATAAAAAAGATGCAACAAGGTCACTGTCGTCAGAAAACAAAATCTTGCCCCCCCCCCCTGGAAAAACCTGAAATGACGCCCCTGCTGCATCTGCTGCAGTCATTGGCTGACTAACACATTGCTTTTCCATGGTGGGTAAGTAAGTAATGGTTACCAGATGAAAAACTTTCCATGTTGGTAGGTCCCAGTATTGAAATATGAGGATGAGGTTGTACAGATGATGATTCCACTTCAGCAACAGAAGCAGTCTCCTAAAAAATATACATAATATGACTAAATTTTTCATATTAAAATAAGGTAATTACTATAAATAGGGCCATGAATTTTTCGCGAAAAGGTTTTTTGCCCCATTGTGTTTCAGTGATTCACGTGCAGATCTGCTGTTCTGCTTCATGGCTCTCATTTCTCTCATTTGACTGTGCCAATCGCAATAAGATTTCCACGACACCACACGTCTGTGATTTGTTAGTAGAACTCTGTGACGCGTGGGAATTAGAACATCCAATCAGTAACCATTAAGCAGAACTGCAGACATGCACGTGAATCCTAGAAACACAGTGGGGCCAAAATAATTTAACGAAAAATTCATGGCCCTAACTATAAGGGTGGTATTTTTGTTACACCATGCAAAAAGTCAGTTTTGTACATAATGTTAAGAACTAGAGATATTTGTTCATAGCTTCATGAATTGTAAAGGATTAAATACAATTATAATCTAAGATACATGCTTAGACACATTAAAATGTGGCACATTTTAGTTTTGTTTCATCATAGGGCCTAATGGTGCAAAGAACTCAAAACGATTTTTAAGTTACTGTATATAATTTTAAAGCAAAAAAAATATACTGACATCTCACTAGGTTTACAAGATACCAAAGGTATCACAAAATTACACTTTACCCCTTTAACACCATTAATTTTGGAGTTAAAAACAAAACCTCCCTTAAGGAGACAGTAGACCAAAAAAATTGGATTATTGCAATTATTTTTATGTTTGTGCGATATAAAGTTTGTTTGTGGATGTATGTTGGGACAAGTTTATACAGAAAAATATATTTTTTTCTTTCGTAGTTCCTCCATAATAGCATGACACAACTTACTTACTAAAATGAAATAATTCACACTAAAGAACAGTGTCATGGGCTACAACAACTCACATATAAAAAAACTCCAATAACATTTATTGTCTTTTCAAAAAATTACTGAATTGGAAATTAAAAATCACCTGTTTAAAAAAAATATCGTGGTTTCTCCACCAATAACAACACATTAAATATTGTTTTTCAAGCAATAATTAACAACATAACCAAGAAGCATGGATGAAGAGATGCAACATGCAGGTAACATGTATTGCCAACTTCAGAGCTGAACATTAGAAACTAGTATTGGGCAAAAAATGTTGTTGACTAACTAGCAAAGTGATTAGTTTGTGGTTTACTATTAACTAGATGTCTACTAGAAAACACATACACAGGGTCAATTTCACGGTTATGTTGAATATCTATAATCGCTCTGAGTCAACTGAGTAATTTTCATTGCAGAAATGAAATGCGAGTAAAATCTAAGGAAACATTTAGATTTCTTTAAGGAGGCCTCAGACCTACCTTAGATATTTCTCAAGCTGCATATTCAATAAATGCGGCCTTAAATATAGGTTAGGACGACTTCGGGAAGAATTCTGGACTTTATTTATGTTTTTTTTTTTTTGAGGAGGAAAGTTATGATTATGTACCAAGAATAAATGCACAAGTATCTGCGAGATACTTCTTATACTTTAATCTATATTCGTGAAATAGAAACAATAGTCCTAATTCTACTTACTTTTTTTTTTTAAGAAAATTGACATGTGGCCATTTTATAAACTAGATCGATGACGTATTTTCAGTAGTTTTCGTTTGATATTTTGTCAACTCTGCAACTTACAAACATCAAAATAAATTGCGAAACCGCCATCATTTAAGTTTTGTCTAATATAAAAAGCAAAATGAGCAAATAATAAACATGAAGATAAATTATTTGGCCCTGCCACATGTGTGGTACCACTTCATCTTACCAAAGAAATCTCACATGACGTGACTGTGCAATACGTACAAAAAATCTTAGTTTTTACTTGAGTTTTTCCTCAGTTTCACCTTTACCTCAATGATTTCTTCACTGGACTGTGCAATCGGCCTATAATATTGATTAATTTGAGAATGTGTAGTGTCAACGAGTTGATTTGTTGATTAGATTCTGTTCTCCAGTTTTATCTCACGTCTTCCATTCATCTAAGACTTTAGATATAACATTTACTAATGTATCGTTTGTACAAGCTAAATTTTGAACAAAAAAGGTTGCAAATTTACTTCATTGGCCATTTCAACTGACACAAATAATTCCCTGGTTATTTGTTTAATACAGCTGCAAATAGCACTACAGTATTTTCATATGGTAACATTCTTCCTAGTGGTCGAAAGAAGACAGTATGAGTATTAATTACATAGCAGTTTTCACTAAAGTAACTACGATGTAAATTGACAACTTACAGTTGTATGTGTATGTACGTTACATCACACTGTAGAAAAAATATAATTAAATACTTATTTATTAATTTTAAAAATCTAAGTACCTCATATGTTGCAAATATTTCCTGCTTCCATAACTCAATTAGAATATCAATAATAAAGTCAAACATTTCTTTGGGAGCCAGGCACTTCTCTTCTATAAGGACAAGCTTGTCCCTCACATACAACTTGTCTGCAGTCAGATTCTTAACGTCAGTATTTATTTTTGATGTTAAATACTTTTTCCTCAATGGCATTAATACCTCAAATGCTATCTCAGCACTGCCAAACAAGTCGATTCCCATTAGTTGATGGAAATGATCAGTCAAATGTTTTTTCTGTTAAACAAAAACAAAGCATATGTTAGTAGCTGTCATGGCAATCACCTAATATTTTAAGTATACACAAATACGGAAAGAAATCCAATCTCATTCAGGATGTCCCGTCCAATCCTAATTTAAAATTTTCATAATATTTCCGGTTGTCCCATATAATTGTAGTAGGCCCCTACTGTAATTATTATTTTATGGAGACTTGGCCAGCAAAATTAAAATGTTTACAATTTATTACCTGCTTCCGAGATTCTGTACACGTAAACATACCGTACTGTCCTGAATATGTCAAACATTTTTCAAAAATTCTGTGCAAAAATGCAACGCTGAACTTATATGCAGGCATTAAAAAAATACTTGAACCATTCTAACGAAAACTTGTATAGTGTGTTTAAAATTGTATCTGCTTGTCAGATTAGTTATTAATTTACTTTGAAAATGTTTGGTGTGTGTTGTTTTAAAATAATATGTAACTTAACAATGATGACAGTATATTGAAAAGGATACATATACTAATTTATACCAAAGTATTAATTACAAATTCAATATGTTTTCTTAATTTTGAACTTAAAAATCAATAATCTGACAAACGTAAATCAACTGATATTCGAGACAGTGTGGTACCGGTATCTTACAATTTTTAGATACTTACTTCCTTTCAAAACTGTACTTTAAACATAGGGCTTTCCTCAGGAAATTTTTTATTTTCTTGGTGCAAAATTGATGTACTAAAGTAGTTTTCGCATCTATGGTGACAATTTTAGGTGGAAATTTAGGTGCGAAAGGGAAAGGGCTACATCCCAAACACTCGGTCTCCTTGGCTTTACCCCTGTTTTAAGTCCTAGTGCATTTTACATGACCAAGAAAAACTAATTTTCGGTAAATATTAAGCGTAGGTTCCCTTCGTATACAGGCTAAAATGTTGATAATATAGTCATTGTTTACTAAAATTATTTTACGCAATTTGATTTTTCTGTTTTCAAGGTTCTTTTAAAACATTTCAACAAACTTTTTGTTATAAAAGTAAATGAACCTGACATAATGTGACCTAACCTCACCAAACATAATGTAGGTTAGGTTACGTTAGATTGCTTATGTTACTTAAAAGTCTGTCGAGCTTCATTTCACCCACAATGGCATTAGTTTTAGTTGTTTCATAGCTGTCCTCCTTTGCAGTATTGCTGTCCGAAAACATTTTTCTGAACTGACCGCTTGGTCAGGACTATTAAAAGGCAAGCTGCGTGCCACAATAAACTAATAATGTAAACATGCAATCGGCACGAGAGAAGTAACTATCACCAAAATCGTGTATAAAATTTAATTTCCTGTTCGATTCTATGTTCATACTTGTAATGTTAATTTTTTTTAATGCTTAACCAAGCCATTTCTGCCTGCACACGCACACAAAAAATCACAAAGACATGCTGCGCGAAACACAAAAATATTTACCTTTCTGTGAAGCTATAATATGCGGAAACCCTTCTGTATTTTAAATGTTGTTTTAAGTGCTTATTACGAGCAGTCAGTTCAGACTTCGTAAACCTCACAAAAATAGATAAATTACAACATAACCTAAAAGCAATTTCACGCGAAACATTACATAACCAACAAACACAAAACCTTCGAGCCTTCAAACGTCAGAAATTAACACACTATTTAATTTAACCGATCTCAAACTGAATTGATTCTTAAATGGCTTCATTATGATACAAGAATATTTCACACATTTCATTATACACACAATACCAACTGCTAGGAGAGGTTATCAATTTCTTTTCACGAGTGAAGTTAAAATTTATTTTCAGCAATTAATCACCGATCCATCAACTCACGCACAAACCATAAAAGAAATTACAAATAATCGTGAGAATTTCACATAAAATCATGTGGGCGTGAACAATTCTAAGTATAATGAGCCTCACGCCTAAACCGTGAGAGTTGGCAGATATGTAACAGAGTTTCTCGTTTTAACACAAATGACCTTTAAATATGTTTTATTCCTTTGTATGTGTGATTCAAGAGATTTTTCATTGAAACATTTTGGGTTTATCTGTCAATATACCCTGTAACCATAATTTTTTAAATTACACTTTTACGGTGCATGTACAATGCTCTGTTTATGGACAAATCACACAAGTTTGTGACAGCTGAGTACACCATTTTTAATAGCAATGTGTTGTATAATATTGGTGAATACTTTCTTGAATTAGTCGCTACTTTCAATTACTATTGTCAATTTTACACGTACACAAAATACAATTTCAACAAGGACCGAAGACTATGCAAAATACGCAGCAAATCGATAAACTAAATCTGAAATTCCCTCATAAATTATAAATTCTCTGATTTTTTTCCTTAGCGTAATAACTCCCTGATTTCCAAATTTTTCCTGGACACCCTGAGGTTGTAGTACGTGACTAGTATAAAAAATTAAATTTTAACCTTGAAGTGTACTTTTCATAAATATTTAGGTCTATACACAGCATACACTAAATATATCAATATAATAACAAAGCCTTTGTAATTATTGAATAAAAACATAAATGAACATACCTCTAAAAGAAATGGCCACTATTCACGTACAGCATCTAACTTTTTGTTTATGAGTGATCCACGCTGAGTTGGATAAGTCACATGCATGTACTCTTTTACTTGGATGTAGTTCCACTCTCCGGGTACTTTACTGTGTTCATTTACAAGTCAAACTCTCTTCTCTTCTTGACTAGCAGGCGTCTCTTCAAAAGGCAATTCTTTTGGTAAGAAGTTCTTTTTTAACAGCTTCTACACGATCTACTTCATCATCATCACAATAATGTAACCTCTTCTTAGCAACTCTATTCATGTTTTTAAAATGATCTTCAAGTTTACGTTGAAGCAAATGGTGCCCTTCAGCCAAGAAGGTCCTATTTTTTAAATGTAACCCAAACGCGTTGGGGTATTTTTAACCAATTCCATGGCTATATTATGACAAAATTCAGAGCCTGTATGGCTGCATGAATTTCTCAAATGGGATGACAAAACTCTTTAATTTGTTCACTTTCCCTGAACTTAAAGGAGTTGCTAGAGTCTGAAAAAATGTACTTTCACATCCAGTATTACTACTACTTGGTATATCTGGAGAAAAGTGGACACTGGCTAAGGACAACGTATCTGGAGTACTCGAATGTGTTGATGTTTGCTGTTCACAAAACTTTACTCGGCCTGCTTTTTCAAGCTTTAGTGCTTGGACTAGTTTCAGAGGCGGTACCAGATGTTCAACAAAATTTATTAACTGGATATCATCCATACACTACACACCTATGTCTTTAAATTTCTCTGTTAACACATCTGTGTCGATACCAGGTACAGTTTCGTTGATAAAGTTAATAATTTCATCCATCTGCAAAATAGGAAAAAAATTAACATATATATGATAATTACACAGTACAACACTATTTTGCAACTTAATCCCACTATGAACTTGTTAAATCACAATTTAGTAAAATTTAAACATATTGACAAAAGTCACAAAACCTATTTTCTAGCTGCAAATAATTTTTGGTATCTCAAATAAAAACTTTAGGCAAATTTGCTGATTCATAATTAATATTGGTTTTAAAATTAATAATTTACACTTCACAGGTTAGTTTAATTCTATTTTCATGTTATGTAGCATAAGAAAAGTTAAATGCCACAATATTAAATCATGAGAATGAAAATTTCGTAATAATGTTGTGCACCAATAAAATACTCCTTTCGACACTGTCTGAACAGGTATGTTGTTCAAGTACTGTATTGAACAGGGTTCGTAGGCATCCTGATAAGTTATTAATTTTTGTGACAGGTCCTTAAAAACTCCGTAATTAACTGAACGAATTGCGACATTATTTTTAGCAATTTCAAAATATGTTTTATACTATGTTATTCCGTTAATGCTTTTGAGTTTATGCCACCATCTTTCATCGCAATGTTAAACGTTTTTAAGCAGTCAAATTGTTTCCATTTTGTTAGTAAGTTTTTGCAAAGAAGAAGTCATTCTGCTTTTGGTTGCGAGAAATATAAAAACGTTTTTGAATTGTTTGCAGCATGTTTACAAACGTCACTGTTAACAGGACCGTGAAAGTGTTCTTTTTACATAATCCGCTATCAATTTAACAGTCAAAATAGGTGTATTATTCTTGTGTGTAACTGGTGTTTTCATTTCAGTAAAGAGTCTAAATATGGCCTTTTTCGTCCAATAAAATGTATCGTTACAACATTATCTGCAGCAAATGTAACGTAATACACACACGTTTGCACCGTTGTGTATTTCTACAATACACCAATGCCTGTAGAGAAAACGTACGAGTAAAGCAATTCAGGCCTAATGGTACAAGTTTTCTAAAGCTTTCGAAATGCCTAGCAGAAAGTGTGTTTTGATTTAAGTTGACTTAACAAAAAATTAGTACAACGAGTGACTTTGGGAGCATGAAAATTGTAAATTGAAAACATGTTATCGATACAATAAAGTCCTAGATATTAGTGTGATGGGCAAGTGTGTTGTGAAAGTACACATGTAAGCTACGTATTTATTTATATTTCACACTTTAAAAACATTGTATTTTGTTGTGGAATATTTGTGGCCATTGTTTTGAGGTTATGGTTAAAGACACCTGTTTTTGGCGAAAAGGTTTTTGCCCCAGTTTGTTTCAATGGTTTGCGTGCACTGTTGCATCTCTGCTTCATAGCTATTGGTGGCGCGACTTCATAAAGATACGTCTCGCGTTTTACTGTGCCAATCAGAATAAGCTTACTGCGACAACACATGTCATTGCTTTGCGGGTAGAACCACATACTCGCGAGGGTTAAAAATATCCAATCACATGAGCTAAACGGTTATGCAGTTCAACCAGTCACAAAATGTTCTCGTGAAATTCAGGTGTGTCTAGTTATGGTTAGGGAAAGGAATATTTCGCGAGTTCAATGACCATCATGCTAGAATCCATTGTCCTATGCCTACTCAAGCCTCGACCATTTGTCAGTTAGCTGCTACTCGCTGGAACAGCAGGCAATGAACGAATACACGGGCCTTGAATATGCATAGAACAGTGGATTCTAACATGATGGTCATTAAACTCGCGAAAAACTCCTTTCCCTAGTTATGGTCCTTCTTGAAAGTGATGTACAGTGTGTTTCGATTCAACACAGAACTGGCAAGTGGGCTGCCTACCCACCCGCAACCGGCTTGAATTCTGCTCGCGGCGCGCTAGCGACGGAGCTACGTTCGATTTCACTGGTTGCCGCCTTCTTACGCAGCATTCTAAACGGTTTAACTCTTTCAACATATATTTACACCGACTTTGGAATATGTTTCAACGAT
>PNEQ01073814.1:5365-23226 GCA_003012365.1 Medauroidea extradentata
GGCTCACCTTTCCGACCGGACTGCTTTTTTTTTTCTCTGCTTCCTACTCTTGACACCCGTCAATTTACTGCTTCTCCCCGCCCACCACACAACCGACCACTGACCATTATTTTACTTTTTTTTTTTTTTATTTTTATCAGTTGTTTTGGAATAAAAGTGCGTGCTATACAAGAGTAAATACTTTGATTACCCATGTCAGGGTTTAGTTAACTGCTGGTCTAACAAAGTTTAAATGGATAAAATAATTTAAAAGAAGTAACTTAAAAATTGTACTTAATCTGTAGTATTGTCATCAAAATTTAAATTGTTATACAGTATTTACAGTTTTTTAAATTACTGTACCTGTTCTCTAAACTGAAATATTTTTTTTTCAAATAAACAAAGAAATAGATCTAATGATGTATTTCTTTTCAGATGGCTATTTTTCCTTTTTTTTTTATTTTGGTCATTAGTAGCTTAGGTTTGTTCCATTATTATTGTTGTAATTTTTTTTCTTTGTTGAAGTGAAGTAATTTAGGTATGAAACAGTTCTTTGTTTGTGTTTGACCTTACGAAGATTTACCAAATTTGTAGAGGTTGAAACACTCCTGTTTAAGGACTTTTAAACTACATAAAGAGCCCGCATTATCATTTTTTAGTTTTATTACGCCTCTTGCATATGAAAGGGAATACACACTAATTTAGCTCTACCTCCCCCCTTTTTTCCATAGGTTTTGTGTAGTTATGTGTTGAGCTAAAACCTTTAGTTCGTAGCTGTTAGTTTAGAGTTACTTCAGTGATGAACTTTCGCAGGTCACTTGGTGGATGCGCCAATTTGTTGTTGAATAGTAATTTTTAGAGTTTAGTTTTCGTAGAGGCCTGCGACAGAAGGGATAGTAGTTGTCTCTTAAGACCTCTGACTACAGGTTTAGTGTGACGCTTGGAGAGTTTTATTTAGGCAGGGGTTGTTTGTAGTGTGTGTTTTGTGTTGTCAGAGTCGGTCGTGGTTTGTAAGACGACGAAGGCTCTGGCAGCTGAAGAATACTGTTAGTTTACGGTTGTTTATTTAATTAGGTTTGTTTGGTTGTTAGTTTCCAATCCCTGCTAAAATGTATAGAAAGATAGGAGAAAGTATATATTTATTTATTTATGTGTGTTTTCGGCAGCGTCACCAAAGTAGTGGCCCAACCACAATATTATTAAGATTTTTCTACTATTTTACAATATTTCTCAGGTCTAAAATCCAAGACTGTATTCATAGTTTTATTGCATGCCTCATTCTTTTCTGTTGGTTCACTGAAACAAAGTTATGTTGCCTGCTGTAGAAGACTGGTGTGGAACTGTGGGGAAACTGGGAAACAAACACCAAATTCGGCACCTCAAAACACGGGTGTAGACATTATGCAATGGTGGACATTATGTGAGTATGTATAATATGACTTTATGTTATTTGGTATTTCCCAGTTTTTTCAGGTATTTACAAGTTTTACCCTATGTTTAACAGTTTTTCCCGCTAGTATCGGAAAAATAAGTTTTGTAGGAGAAAAAACCAACCCAGCCTGTTGTAGCCACTGTTCAGATATGTGGTTAGTTGGCAAAAAAAAAAACACTTTAGATATTCACTTTTTATGGGCTATATTGTGTGCAGTGATAAATGTTTAAAGATTTTCTGAAATAAACACAATACATAAAACTGAAATGTTTCCTCATCTGTCAGAGTTGTTAACCAGGCAGGAGTTAATCAACCATTCTTTCAAACCTCTTAATGCTTTTTTTTTAAGCACTGTATGTCAATACCCTACAGTATAGACTATTTACAATGGTGGGCACTTTCTAAACCTTAGTATGTAGTTACTCTTTCCTTTCAGCCAATTTCTATCTTTCCACCATTTGGTAATACAATATAAACAAAGGAGGGTAAATAATAAAGTGTGTGGACTTCATCATTAGCCTACTGAAAAGTGACTGCCGTAAGCAATAATTAAACTCTCTAATCTTTTTCATCCAGAAGATCTGCAAAAATACTAAGTTTAACATAACCAGCTTAAACAAACACTGAAAAATTATTAATTTGTAATCAAAATTAATAATCAAGAAAGAGATTCTCTTACAAAAAAAGTCAGCAAAAAATACTGTAAATATGAATAAAACCAAGAAAATAGAAAAGAATCAATATACAGCAGAATCCCATAACAGCGCGGCGAACACAGTAACAGCGAGAACTCTGTTATATAACGAGGTATTTTCAAGAAACCAACAAAAGCAACAATTTTCCATTAAAATTGTGAATCTATCAAAAATAAAAGTTTGGCGACATTGCGTGAAGCAGGCTTGCTGCAAGTTTCATGACGTGTGAAAAACGCTTTTGTTATCTGCGGTAGCTACACCACCCCCCTTCCCCCGGCAGCTTTTCCTTGTACCATTAATTCGTAGGCCGCTGGGACGTCTCCGACACATTCTTTTGGCTTAAGAACAACCCCCCCTATCCATCCCAAGCAAGTGTTTCTCTCACAACAAAATAGCACCATTATACGGTAGACAGGTTGCAGTAATTCACGGTTATTGTGCTTTCAACATAAAACTTTTATTTCTTGCTTTGGGTTATTGATTTTGGATTAAGATATTTAATTTCGGAACTAATTTGTGACTATTTATTACAACTCTGGATTGCTACTTCGGATTACACCAATAATAAACGACCTACATAGCATTTAGAATACTGATTTTGACATGATTTTTTACAAGATGAGAAGCAAAATTAATACTTGATCTCACTACCAAGTGCAAGATGATCTGACGCCCAGCTCATGCTTCCACCGCCCACCAGACCACTCTGCACTCAATTGGCAATTTTTTAGATGGACAGGGGATGGAGGTGTCGTCTTCGTCGCTTTGTGCAGGCAAGATGCCGTGTCCGAGATAACTCGTCCCTGTTGACAGTAATTACCAGCGATAAATGTGGATGTGTTCTAAGCTAGGGTACAGCAGAAAATCTTGTAGAAGAAAATAATGAAATGAAACCGTATTTCTGACACCAGACCTCTGTGCCATATCACAGTAAAAGAAGATGCATACTATTTTAACTGTCTAAAAAAGTGCTGAAAAGAAGGTCATATAATAAATATTGCACTTCAAAATTTCTCTGAACAAATTAAAATATACCCTCAAAGAATGTAAACTACTGTACGTCATTTATGATTTTTTATTATTATTCAGTCGTACTTGTTTTCTTCATGATAAATTCGGCTAATGGGAAATACAGATAGCTTTATATGTCTTGCCCATACTTCCAAGTTCAGCTGACAGAAAAGAATGTGCCTGTATAATGATAATGCTGTAATAGATAAATACAGGACGGTAGTTTGTAAGTCCCCTTATTTTTGTGCAAGTAGTGCATTGTGCAATACGCAGGAGCACAAACTGTATTACTGCAATGCCCAGGTGAAAACCCAGTGTGTTCATCAGTGGTCGCATGAACTTTAGTTCCTACCTAGCAGCTGTGATGTGGATCGCAAACTTACGTTCCAGGCGAAGTCACGTAAATGTGCGCTTGTCCTTGAGAAATGTATTGGCTGTGGATGTGGCAGAGGGTGGGATAAAGTCGATGCTAGGCTGAAGGGACAGAGAAGGGAGGGTAGATTAAATGCAGAAGAGGTGACGTCATACCTGGAATGCCTGCCTGTCATGCCCGTGCGCACACTCAGTCATATTGGCTCGTATGCAGGCTTGAGGCTAGAGCTAAGCCCTCTTTTATTCACATGTTCGCATAAACCCTGCACATCATAACTATGAGTGCTCCTGTTTACAAAATGCAGCATTTGTACAAAAGCTCCACTGTGAATAAAATGCTAACTCGAGAATAAAAGAGGTCTAATGTGTTGTGGGGCACACACAAGTCGCGTGTGAAAATATCTGTTCAGAGATTAGCTACTATTATTTGGTTTGATGTGATAGCGCAATGTAGTGGCGCCTACCTCCGTGTCACATGAAGCTGCGGAAGGTGAATGATTGAGTGAGAGACAACATTGCTGCAACCAAGTTATGCGGTCAGGTTTTCAGTTTGTTTTGACATGATCAACATATTTTTTGGGTATCGAAGTAAAATGCACATGCAAACCTGCTTAAATAAACTACCATTTAATTAACAATGAGTTATTTCCTGTTAAATAGCAATTTTAATGCTATTTTGGGTGATTTTTTTTTGGATTTTGGCCACCAAAATTGGCCCAATTTTGTTATAGTAAAAACACTGCTATAGCGAACACCGAACCTGGAACCGTAACACATCATTATAACGGGATTCTACTGTAATTAAAACACAGAAACTGTTTAGGTAATTTTGCTTACCTTTTATTTCTCCTCTGTGTAAAGCATTTTTGTGCCATTCTTTCCTAGAAAGGACAAGTGTTATTTTAATGTTTGATACAAAAGATACGGTACACATAAGTCAAGAAACTGTTCATTTAGAATCTACTTACAAAATCTGTGCAGAATACTATAAATAATGACAAAAAATACAGTGGCTAACGTACAGTAATGCTTGCCATTACACAGAATAACGTTCATCAAACTGACAATATCAGCCTACGATACATGTAAGGTTTCCATAAAAAAATATAATTTAACCCAAATATCTCATACAGAAAGACACAGGTTTATCCTACTAGACTTACCAAAGTTTTCCAAAATTACTTCAGGCAAATGTTTGGATAGTTCTTTAATATGAACTGTGGCTGATTCCAACCCCTTGTTTAGTGTTACCTTACTGAAGTCTTACTGCTGTCCAGGAGCACTCAATACAAATTAATAATAAAAATAATAATAATAATAATAATAATAATAATAATAATTTTTTTTCCCCTTTATTTTGTTTAAAGTGCCATCCAACAGTCATGCGGCCAATAACAGGATGACACTAAACACATAACAGATACAAATACAGAAAACAAATACAGAAACACAGGATAAACAATTAACAAAGGACATACAAATGAAAACAGACACATAAAACAAAGGACTAGACACGTACAACACACACTGACACGTCAACATGCGGTAAAACATTTAAAAAGAAGACAGAACTGAGACACTTAATCAACCTTATTTAAAGTTCCAGAATACAATTTTTCTATCCTTAAAAGGATCAAATTTACAAATATAATTGAAATTGAATATACATCTGTTAATTAAGTTTTTATTTTTAGATAATGCGTAAAAAGATTGAAGTTTCTACTAATACAGTTAGGCACCTTTAAACCTGTATTGTTTATAATAGTTTAACAATCAAAATAATAGAGAAAGGAGTTAATAAAAAATAGAGCATCATTAACTATTCTACGAGCATGTAAAGTGGTTGTCTTAAAATCAGTAAGATTTTCCACATAACTGAAAGGCATTAACGGTTAAGAGAATCTCATGCAAATAGTTTTAAATAATTTGTATTGTACTGACTCAATACGATTCGAGTCCGTCGTGGTAATGCTATTCCAAATAACAGAGCAGTACTCTAGTTTGGACCTAGCCAAAGCATAGTAAAGGCTAATTAAGGAATCCGGAGAAGAAACATTATAGCTCAGGAATTTTACTAACCCTAGAGTACGATGAGCATTGGAAATTAAATTATCAACATGTGAATGAAAATAAAGTTTACTATCTAATAATATTCCAAGATCATGTACATTATCATTACGTTTGATTTTGCAATTATTTACCGAATAGTCAAACTTTATAGGGTTAGTTTTACGGGTAAATGTAATACAGATAGTTTTATCATAATTTAGATTCATACTATTATTCTTGCACCACTTACAGACTAAGTCAATATCAGCTTGAAGTTTAATGCAATCAGTTATATTACTAAATTTAGCAAATATTTTCAGGTCATCAGCATATAATAGGCAATTAGCAAATTTTAATTGCTGTACAATATTATTAATAAACAAATTAAATAAAAGAGGGGATAAAGTGCTACCTTGAGGGACGCCAGAGGATGCAAGAAAGGAAGTGGAAAAGGCATTCTTAACTTTGACAGTAAAAGTTCTGTTCATCAGAAAACTCTGAATCCATTTAATATAGGCATAATCAAGACCTAAGTTCTTAAATTTACGTAGAATGATGGAATGTTGACAAGTATCAATAGCTTTTTTTAGATCAAAATATATAGCATCATATTGACCTCTCGATATGACAGCACTATAAATTTCAATAATGTATTCAAATAAATTAGTTGTAGTATTTCTTTTATACTGAAAAGTGAAAACCATGTTGACAATTGGATATTATATTCTTATAATGAAAATTAATATGTCTGTGTATTATTTTTCCATTACTTTAGAAAATGAACAAAGAAGTGAAATAGGCCTGTAGTTATTAAGATTATGTTTATCTCCTTTTTTAAAAACAGGAATTACATTAGCCTGTTTCCACATGTTAGGAAAAATACCACAAGACAAGCTAGTATTAATGACCTTAGTTAATATGGGGGGCAAAGATTTCAGCACAGGCTTTAATTATAAAACTAGGGATACCATCAGGTCCTGAAGATTTACTAGATTTAAGATTTTTGATAGACCAAAGCACTAAACTATTGTTGACTGTAAGGATAGGTAAGTGAGTGTTAGAATCAGAGGTGAAATGTATATTGGAAGTTTGAGAAGGTTTCTCATAGATCTCGGCAAAATGTTGACCAAACAGGTTAGCTACTTCACTTGGATCTTGTATTAAATTACAGTTATTGAGAATGGTAAAATTAGGGTGGTGACCATCTTTCATTAATTTTACATAGTACTTCCAAAATTGTTTGGGATTATGTTTAATATTGTTATTTATTTCAAGAAGCCAAATTCTTTAATCACTTCTAATTTTGTTCTTCACCAATTTGCGCTGAGCAGAGAAATTAGAATAATTTTGTTCATTCTTTAAATTTTTATACTTTCTGTAAAGATTATCTTTTTTCTTAATAAGCTTAATAAGAGCAGATGAAAACCGAACAGGGTATTTTCTATTAGATATCAAGGTTAACGGTATGAAACTATCAATAATTTTTCAAGTGTTATTAGCTAAATATTCAACCATAAGGTCAACATTTTTCATATTAAAGATAGGACTCCAATCAAATATTTTTAGGGCGTAATACAATGAGAGATAGTCACCGTTGCTGTAATCTCGAGACAAAAAGTAAGTATTATTATATGTCATTTGGGAAACTTCAAGCTGATAGGAGCATAAAATTATAGGATGATATTCATCTTCACTAACCAAAGGATCAGGAGACCGGGAAACTTCAGTAATGTAACTATTAGAGAAGACTAGATCTAAGAGAGATTTATCAGGTTTAGTAAAGTTAAATTGTGTAAGATTAAGTGAGTTAATATTTTCTAACAGCAGTAGTCCTTTTTGTTTATTGTAATAATGTTCAATATTTTGGGCGTGATGATTTTTCCTGCCAATCCCTGGTATGATCTTTGAATGAACTGTGCAATGGGAGTTCATGACTAGATTCAGTTACTTGGACGTACTCCATTGCAAAATTTAACGACTGTCAAAGAAAAACTAAACAAATATTTTATTTTATTTGTTTAGTTTTTCTTTGACAGTCGTTCAATTTTGCAATGGAGTACGTCCAAGAAACTGAATCTAGTCAATCCCTGGTATATTGAAATCACCAACAACATTAACATGATGAGGATAATTTGAGAGTTTGGATTCTAGAGTATCTAAACAGCTTTTAAACTCCTGAACAGCAAGTTGATGAGGAAATTATATACATATTACCAATGAGAATATTTATCTTACTAATAGTAAGTTCTATCCAAACAGCATCAAGATTATTAATTTGAAGCTCAGGCTTATAGACAGCTAGGGGATAAAAAAGGGAGTTAATAGCAATTAGCACACCTCCTCCCCTAGTAATAATATCGTCATATTTTCTATCACATCGGAAAACATTGTAATAGCTCGGAAAGTATTGGGAGTTAACACTATTAGAATTTAGCCAAGTTTCAGTTAAGCATATACTAATATGATAATTAGACATTAAAAGATTTTCCTAAAATTGTTGGCTTTTTGTCCGTAGACCCCTTACATTTTGATAGTAAAGGTGAATATCTTTTAAACATGCCTGCATAGATAATAAAGAGGTGATTTAAGAAGAGGCGCCTCCGGCCGCTTGATTTAAATTAACATCAGGGTCAGAAGTAGCACTTGCCTGGGAGAAAAGCTAAGACTCCTGCAGTTTACCATAAAAAGGGCTAATAAGGCAGCCGGAGGGCCAAAAAACAGGGTTAAAAATACGGTCAAACTCAGATTCCTCAACCGCAACACGGAAAGAAGAAGAGTGATATTTGTTTTTAATTTGGTCACTTTCAAATTTTTCAATTTTATTTCAGTGTTTATATAGTTTACCACTTCGTCCTCAGTGACGTCAGCAGCAAAGCGCGATATAAAAAAAGCCTTCATTCTAGGCCTCACTTGTTTAGCAACAGTTTTTAACGAAGCTGTGTTGCGTACGCCAAGGTGAACAGATTTCTTGGAAATTTGCTTCTTACTCACTTGTTTCTTGTCGGTTGTCTCTTGGGTCCGCAAGTGTCGCCGCCTGTGGTATTCAATGAATCCTTCCGCGTCATCAGTTGTCTCGCCATTGTTTTCCATATGGCGTACGGATTTCAAAAGTGGGTCAACATCAATCAGTTTGTTTTTGTTGTTTGTGTTAGTTTTAGTGTGATGTTGCTGCGATGTGGAGCCTTTGACTTTGTCACTATAGTTAATGATCTTGGTGGAAGGAGATTTATTGCTTGTAGTAGCTTCAGTTTCTTTTCCATCTGGAACATCCATCACGCCGGTACAAGTGAAGTTATGAAGATCCCTTAACGATTTGAGGGTTCTATTCTCTTCTTGAGTTCGGAGACCAGCAGAGATTTCGAAAGAGAATTTTCTTCTTTAAGTTCAGTTACCTGGTTTGTGAGTGAGTCAATTTTATCGCTCAGGGAAGCAAACATCTTTTTGACATTACGCATCACCAAGGGACGATAATGCTGAAAGGATCTCTTTGGAATAACCATCTGTTAGTACCAATGAAATCGGTTCGCTGTTTGTCTTAGGCGAAAACATGGTGGTGTCTGTCGTATCGCGTTGTCCACAGTTGTTGCATAGGTAGGTAGCTTCAATTTTTGGATCTTGAGGTTTAACACATGTTGCATGCACACGCACACCACAGTTGGCCTCACAATAAATACATTTTTGCTTACGAAACAACGGTTTACCGCATATTTCACATTTATCAGAACTCGGGGGCATATACCAAAGTTCTAGTTACGGTTTTTACAGCAATTAACTAAATTATAACCACTTAAAACAATGAAAAGAGAAGAGCCTACACAAATGCATCTGACCCCATAAACACGTCCGATATATAATAATAATAAACCACACACACACAAGCTTAGGCACTTACGGAAACTACATCGGATCCACTCGTTAGCGAGTAAATCGGTCGGAAACGTCATGCAATAAAGATCTACCGGTACTCAAGATCACAAAATGTTCAACTAGATTTCGGGAGCAGGGTAGAAAGCAGCCAGCAAACGATACAAAGGAAAGCGCTCGTAAAAAGTAAACAGACTCCCGCATGTGTACACAAAAGAAAAAAAAAACTTGTAAGGCAGTTTTGAATGCGGAAAATACGATTTCGGATCATAGTATTTTTGTTGAACAAGAAGTCTAGACCAGTTTATCAAGTAAAAATGTCACCAAAGTATATAATTCAGGTACGGAATAAATTATTGTTATTACTGGTATGCAAATTTAATGCCACATAAGAATATTTCACCAGCACAAAAGGATATTCTTCACTGTTTCAAACTGGTCTAATAACATAGGTCTGCCAGATCAGCGACTGAAATTACCACTTCTGCAGATTTTGCTATATTTTTTAAAAAGGCAGCCAAGTAACTACTCTTCAGATTTACGACCGCTTGTTAAGCATCCAACAACTGAGTAGATTCAGTCACGTGACCAGCACTACCGACCCAGTATGTTTCCGTAAGCACCTATATAAATTCATCACGGCAGTTATTGATGTCCTCTGTGATTTCTGGTCTTGTAAGATTAGTGAAACTTTCAATTGTTAATTTTGTTGGAATAAATCATCCTGCAAGTGTTACACTGTTATATCCTGGTAACTTATGTGTCAGTCCAATTTTAAAAATTTATTCAACCTGAAAATTCACTGCACTGAAACAATGTGGCCACTCATTGCAACAAAGAAAAAGCCCTGATTTTTTTCTGACATCCCTGATAGAAAACCAAACATTTCCCTAATTTTCACAAGCATGAAAACAACATTTTGGCATTTTATTGAACACATTTTGCAATAAATGTAAATATTTTTAGACCTTTCTGACATTACTACCAGTGAACTAGAAAAAACATCTAAAAGAAATAACTACGAATTTGACAATACAGTGGAACCTCAAACCTTGTTAATACAAAGTTCTCATTAATACAAAGCAATTTTTATTCCTCTTGGAATGGGACAAGAAATTAATGTTTAATAAAAATTTTCTTTACGCATTAAACCATGCAATATCAAGTTCTCAAGTAAAAGGAAGTCATTGTTGTGAAAAGACTATTTGATTAGCGGGGATAAACAAAGTGACCAAAATTTTAGAAACTTTTTAATGTTGTAGTGAACATCTGTTAATACAAACCTCATTATTGCAAACAGCCAAAATTTTGCCCTTCAGGTTTGTATTAAAGAGGTTTGACTGTATTGCAAACAGCCAAAATTTTGGTCCCTTTAGGTTTGTATTAAAGAGGTTTGACTGTAGTGTATAATCACCCCTACTGTGCCATACTGCTCTCAAAATTACATTATTTTTCCTCTTATGACTTCTGCGGGAGCTCAAAATGAACGAGGCAAGTATTTCTCTGAAATATCTTACATGGATCTAAAATTCACTCAAATTTCCCTGATATTTCCTGGTAACCACAATTTCCCTGATAATTACAGGTTTCCAGATTAATGGTCACTTCAGATTGCATTACACCAAGTAAAAATAATTATATAAGTTAGCAAAAATTAAACAACAAAGATTTAAGACTAGGCAAGCACACAGCAATACACATTCTGTGTTGTCAACCTTATTTAAACCACAGTACTAATGTTATCAAACCAACCCCTTAAAAGTCCAGTTTACACAAACAAAATAACAGCAACAATGTAAATTACAAAATGTTAGTTACAAAAATGTTATCAACAAATTCTAAGCTATGGTACATTATTTTATAGGAATCTTGATAGCACACGTGTTATTAACATAGCTGAAAACATCAATGTTACTAACAAAATTGTAAGAATAATGAATGGAAGTTAATAACAATGTTGATGACAAAAATACCTACAACACTGCTGATAACGATGCTAGTAACATTTGTTACCAACACACTTAGATCTAGACTGCCCTAGGATGGGTCGGGGAAAATAATGTTATCAACAGTGTTGGTGACAAAGTTATTAACACGTTTCTAAAATTCATAAGTTTTGTTACTAGCAAATGTTTCCAACAAAATGTTAGTAACAAATGTTACTAACATTTTTATAGATATTAACAAAGTTAATAACAGAATGTTGGCAACAACGTTGATGACATGATGATGTCAACTACTTTCATGCATTTTTACAACATTGTTAATAACTTTGTTGAGAACATGTTTTAGCAGTATTATTGTTGGTGTAAACTAGGCTTAATGTAGGCACATGTAACAACCAATAAAAGCTGCAAGCTGCCTACACCTTTGATGACATGAAGTAATGGCATTTTAATGAGAGAATAGTGAGAGTCATGATTATGTGTGTGTTTGCAAGTGTGATAATGAATTACAAAAGTACGTACAGGCCTGTCTGCTAGCCTTCAAAGCATCACAAAATCATTAACTCAACTTACAATCTCATAAGTGAAAAGGAAATTTTTGTTATAAGTTCAATTTGTAAACAAACAAAATTTAACCGTTGCCAATCAAGGATTGGAAGAGGATGACCAAGTTGGTGCTTTGACAGATCACGCAGAGCAGTGATAATTAATCAAGTCTCTTTGTCAGCACTGTGGCGTCACAGCAATTATTTATTTTTAACACAGATTTACCACATTATGACGGTAAAACTGAACCTTTTAGTTCATTAAGTATCTCAAATTTTATTTTAATACAACACAGCAAAGTGGAACATTACAGCCATAACGCAACATAATCACATGATTGGAAATATTACGTTCATTAAAACTACTGCGGTGTCCATATGGATAGAAGGGATTTTAAATTGTATGAATAGTTTACCAAAATAGTAAAAATTAAGTCTGATTATTAGTAAACACATTTGTATATAGATAAGTTAGTATTTGTCACTACTAGCTTTATCTTTCTAATGTTTTGGCACAAGGTATTTAAATTAATTATGACACACAAAATATTTCTATAAATCACATTTAGTTTACATATCTGTAACCAAAATTTACGTGAGTGAAATTATTAAAAAACACACCAGTTTAACTGCACCATTTGTAATGGAATAAGATCTACAAATCCAAAAACAATTTTTTCTTCTCAAATTGAGCTGTTTTAATTTTTATAGGCTAGTTTTCTCTGTTTGTTTTCTATTTATTATTTCCTTAATACTAATAATACATTAAAATTATTTCAGGATTAAGTTGCTGCATTTTGTCTTTTCCCAAAATACACATACATAAACTTCAATTAGGGCACTCTGTCATTTTGAATGCTGTCACCCTACAATGTATATCATTGGAGTACAAACTTCTGAATAGGGCCATGAGCATCAGATAATTTTAAAAAAAACTATGGCTGCCCACCACAACTACTGTATAGCTGATCTATAACGGTTTTAAAAAAGTAAAAAGTGAGGTGAGGATACACAATAAAGGTACAATTATCTGCCTCTTATGAATATTTATGTTTAAAGACAATGATGCAAGCAATGCAAGTGTTACACTCATACCTAGAGATGGTGAAATTTCGTGAATTCAATGACCTGCATGTTAGAATAAAATATCCTATGCATACTCAAGCCATGTATATTCGTTCATTTTATGCTGTTCCATTGAGTAGCAGCTAATGGACAAATGGTTGGGGCTTGAGTATGCTTAGGATATTTGATTCTAACATGCATGTCATTGAATTCACGAAATTTCACCATCGCTACTCATACTCTAGAAGACAACAGGTGTTTATAATAAGTAACCAACTGGAATTAGGTAGGTTTGGACTAGTGATGGGCAAAAGCTAATGTTTCTCGAAACTGATTTCAGTTCAAAAGTTCTTTTCCAAAATCGATGAGAGTGAGTGTTTGTAATGTTCAAAATTTCATTAATTTCGGAAATCTGATTTTCATGTATTGCACAGTTTGAATGTAAAACCTCTTTATAACGACCCTTAAATGGTTCCCAGTTGTCGTTATAAGATTTTGGACCCATTTTGACCCATTTGGAACCCCTATATGTTAAAATAGGCAGTTTTTGCACTGTCAAAATAGGCCATTTTTGCACTAAGTCCATGTTCAGTCATCTAAAAATATAAAATAAAAAAACTTATATTTAAAGTTAGCTACAAACTAAATTTATCAACAGGCGTCTTGCAGGGGAAAAGTAATATCCAAAATGGTTAATTGGAACGTAGAATTGTCGTAAAGAAAAACAGTAAACAAAGTGCTAAGTGTAACTGTTAGCGAGTTAAATTCTATTAACATTGATGGTTCGGTTGAAATAGTGACGTATTGTACTCACGGGGCTTTACTTATATGCTGTGAAGACTTAGAAGTCGCATGTTGTAGAAGCATAAATAAAAGATTATCTGCCGTGTCGCCCGGGAGGATAAACAAAGATGAAAGGGGAGAAGGAATGATGTGTGCTGGAGATGGCTGCGAACGCATGCACCGAGCAATATCACAGATGCTTTTCTCATGCATGTCATACCTGTTGCCCTTGCCATGCCGAGCAGCTGAGCCCGCTTGAACATAACTAGAAAACAATCCCGGGCATGCACTGTGATGTAACGTTATCGCTCAGTTAAAACATAAAAGCTACATCTGAATGTACAAAATATTTTGTTCTGGGCCTTTTCATACAAAGAATATGTCGACAACATGGCCCGACTCTACTTAAAGGGTATTATTAATGAGTTAACAAGTTAACAGCAAACTCATAGAGGTCGTACAAGCAAACATGTTCCTCGACTTAAAACAGTGTGAGTGCTCGTTAACTCAAATTCACATATCCCGCAAACATTTAAATTTATTAAGGAGTACAGAAGAAAATAAAATCACGAAAAACTAAAAGTACACTAGTAAAAAACTCACCAGATACTATCCAACAAACGTGATAAATTATGCAGATCATTTGTTTATTAATGACCGCGGTGTTGACGAGACACTAAACAAACACACAATAGAAGGAAGTATTGACACATTGAAGGACCGAACAACTGTAACTTATTTTTTAAAAAAGTCCTTAATAAAGGTCTGCTTCATTTTAATAGCAACCTTTTCGACAAACTCCTTTATACGAAAAAAGTTACTCGCACCATGTCGCTGCAGCATTGATGCATAGACATCCCCAACTTTGAGGATGTCTCTCGTCATAGGGATGCCGGCAGTTTCATTTCCTCCCTCGACGTCTTCATTGTCTCTCAACTCCTGTTTCTGCTCTCCAACTGCACTGGCAGCGTCAACGGCACCCCAGACTGCAACATCGTCATCCACTTTCACAAACTCTTCAAATGAGCAGTCCGAAACAATAAGCGGCCACATTTCCTCGTCGCATGGTCAAGTTACTGGAGCAGGTAGAGGCGCTGTCGAGGGGCCGAGCTGGGGCTCAGTGTCTGCATGAAAGTGGGTCGTAAGAGTTTTCGCAGTTGCCGGCAGCCATATGGACGGCAGTCTCTTCGTCAGCTGGTGCGATGAAGTGTGCGTGACGTAAGTAGCTGGCAATGGCTTCTGGTTTTACTGCCCCCCAATTATCAACGATCGCTTCAATCGCCTTAAACACATCCCACTTCTTCATGTTTCTGCCGAGTTGCATCTTCAACACCATGCTCTGCACAAGCATCTTTCGAAACTTGAACTTCACGAGTTGTATTATGCCCTGGTCCAGGGGCTGAAGCATGCTGCTGGTATTCTTCGACAGAAACACCAGCTTAATGTTTCTCAGGTTGTCAAGAGGAGGATGTGCGAGGCAGCTGTCGACGAAGAGAACCACTTTTCTAATGTTGACACCCATCTTCACATTGAAACCACGAAGCCACCTCGTAAAAATTTCCGAGGTCACCCACGCTTTTTTGTTGAAGTTGTAATCACAAGGAAATACGTTTCCTTTGAAACATGGCGCATTCTTGGACTTCCAGATCATGAGGGGCTTCATCTTGTTACTGCCGTCCATATTGCAGCACAGAAGGACAGTGAGACACTCCTTGCTCCTCTTCATACCCTTGCATACGTCTTCTTTCACTAATAGGGTGCAATCTGGCATGAGATTGTAAAACATCCCCAGCTCGTCGGCATTATACACGTCGCACGGCTGATAGTGGCTAAGGATGTTCTGGAGCAAGGGCATCCACTCGCTTACCGATCTTTCGCTGACCGAAGCATTTTCGAAGATGATCTTGTCGCTGGCTATTCCATGGGATGCCTTAAAACTATCCAGCCACCCATTTGAACACTTGACATTTTCAATACCTAACTTCAATGCAAGTTCATCTGCTTTTTTTTTGTAGCATCGGCCCACTTACAGGCAAGTTTTGCGCTGTAAGTTGACCGAACCATTCCATCACAGCTTCCACCAAATTGGTGTGCATCGTACGCCTTAGTTTTTTTACGTTCGCGTTGCATCCTTCCTTCTGCACTGCACTTAAGATCTAGTCCCTCATTTTTAGAATTGTGAACAAAGTTGACTTTAGAATGCCAAATTCCAGCACAATCTCCAACTTCGGCTTCTGATTCGAGTCAATTTCCTTGATTATTTTGTACTTCTTCAGAAACGACAAGATGACTCGCTTTCCACTCATTATGAAGGAATCGACAAATTGTCAACAATTGTTTACAGAATCAAGCCTAATAATCGTAACCAAATCAAAAGTCAAAAACACTGTATGGTTCATCAATAATCTTTCACAAATTCTAACCAAATAAATTACCAAATCAAAATCCTGAAAATCAGAGCATAATGTCGTCAATAAACCATAAAAAACCAAGAGAAAACAAAAAGACGCCCAAATCAAAGTCGTGATAACAAAGCAAACAGAGAGCGTAACGTATCTAACAGCAAGCGAGAGAACACTGGCACGTGAACAAAGGCAGGCGGATGCCGAGCTCTCCAGGTATTTACGCGAGGGGAAAGGAAAATGTACCGTTAGGGTGGGAGAGGGTAGGGATGAGCTGCCTCTTGCTGCAGCGTGGTGTAAAGTTCTTGCCACTAGAAATGCATTACAATCGTCATTTTTATATATATATATATATATATATATATTTTTTTTTTTTTTTTTTTTTTTTCCTCAGTCGACACTGTTCGGCTTCATCCCTGTAGTCACGAGAAAAAGTGTAAACTGCCAATACAGTTAGAAGAACTTACGTAATTTATCACATTTGGTATTGTGGGGAACAGAAAATAATGCAAGGAAACCTATTCAAATTAGAGTCACCTTGACAGCAAAGTTACTGGATTTAAATATTATACTACTACAGCCAGCAACTGAACACAAATAAGCAGCGAAACCTGAAAATGACGTACTTTGACAGAAAGAGTATAAGTTTTTAGTTTGCACAGAAAAATGAATTTCTTGTACGTCATTATTTACCAACAAATTATCTGTATACACCTGCAACGTTCACGAAATCATGACCGATACATTTGTGCTAAGAGAAACAGATTAGAACCTAAATGTGTGGACTAATATACACCAATTAATAAATTGATTTTTTATGATTGGTTTCATTGACCAAACACACTGGAACTGATAATATAATAAAATAATTTTTAATGTTCTTGTAAATCAGTGATTTGTAAACATTCGTGCGAAATTATGATAGAGAAACAAAACTGTTTTCGCTTAGTTTTTTAAAACTAAAACAAAAGCTACAATATTTTTCCCATATCAATAACCTTGGCTAAGGTGTGAGTGAACTTAAATTTAACTATTGTAAGCAAATATAACACTTTTCTGCATTTAAACTATATTAAATGAGCAGTAATGTTAGTAACATACCGTATTTACTCGCATAATTTGCGCAATTTTTATCCAAAAATTTTAACTGAAAAATCAGGGTGCGCAAAATATGCGCGAATTTCAAAAAAAAAAAAAATTTTATGAGTGATTTTATGACCGGGAAAGAACTGAAACATCCCCGTATTTACTCGCATTTTGTCCAATTACCGTATTTACCCACGTACTACCCGCACCTTTTTTCGCAAAATCGTTATCGAAAAGTCGGGGTGCGGGTCATACACGGAAAATTCCTAAAAAGTTGGGTTTTTCATATTTTGCTAACTCCTGAAAGGATTTATTACATCCACACCACTTCTCTATTACACTCCTCCATTTGTTATTTTATTTGGTAAAATTACGCTCATTATTCTTTTATGCCTGATGTAAAGTTTGATTCTATAAACATCAGAATTTTACATTTTAACCGGGCGAACAATGATAATGGCGAGCGTGCGCCTAGATCCTTCTTCTTCAGACTCGGCCGGACTGGTGAGTGAGGACTGAGGATCTAGGCACTCACAGCGCGGCGTGTGCAAGCGCGGACAACTAAATGGAATAGTAGTGTTTCGTTGTTCCGCCAGAACGAGCCACTGTACAGCGCGCTGTTTAGTTGCAGA